>BJCO01673644.1:0-11869 GCA_018326465.1 Flaveria floridana | reverse complement strand
ATAAAATTAATGGTAGACGGTTATTATTATTATTATTATTATTATTATTATTATTATTATTATTATTATTATTATTAGAGTAAATTACCATTTGCGTCCTTGACTTTTGTCCATTTTAACTGTTTGCATCCCTATAGTTTCAAAGTCTCGATTTGCATACCTGACGTTTATATTTTTAACCATTTGCATCCAAAACCCTAACAGCGTTAATTTATTCAGTTAAATTTTTACATAATGACAAAAATACCCTTACATCAATCTGCCATAAAATATTAATTTAATAAGAACCCCTCTAACCCACCCCTATCCCTATCTTTCCCTCTCTCACTCTCTAAAATATTAATGGATGGGACCCACAAGGGTTTTATTGTTATTATTTAATTTGAAGGGTAGTTTCATCCTTTTATTAATAATTTTAACAGAAACATTAACGGTGTTAATTATTTGAACTCAAATGTAGATAAAAATGAAACGTATAGGCTCAAATGAAGATAACACGAAACGTTAGGGGGCGGATGGCAATTTTGAAACCGCAGGGATGCAACTGGTTAAAATGAACAAACGTCAGGGATGCAAATGGTAATTTACTCTAATAATAATCTGCCAGTTAAGGTGATATAATATGCCTCAAACGTGTTATATCTGAAAAGACTTCAGCAAAAAATTCAACTCATACTTTTACTTATGATGGTGGCGGAACCATAACTTTTTGCAATATACTTCATTTTTTACACTCATTTCCACTACTTTACCAACAACAATATAAGTACAAAAACATGACAGATGTTGGGTATGTCTGTGCATAAAAAATTTGGTTGGCCATAGGGTGAACAAACCCGGCCCCCCTCTAGTTCCCTCTGTGATGAGAACATGCAACTTTATGACAAGCATATGTAACTTCATAGCCATATTAGGCAAATGTAACCTCCTACTTTTTGCCCAGATTTTCAGGCAGCAAGTTGGTGAATTGTCACAATAACATTACCAGAATAAGCTATAATAAGCCAACACATCAAGCTAAACTAATTACCAAACGTCCGGAACAGATCAACACCTGAAGACAGTAAGATGCTTCTTGAGTACATCTATGCATGATTACTGGTTCATAAGTTATATACTATCACCTAAACCACATGGGTTCAATATATTTAATTACCTGTAAATGTTTTCCACTTCACTATCTTTTCTCCAGTGTTATCAAAAGTTGATCAAGTGCAATCTCAGAAATCAAAAACAAGATGACAAACATGTTTTGATTGAAGTTGATGTAAAAGCATGGAATGCAAGTTTGAATTTATAAACATATCATCACCAAAATCAAAATTCTGATTAGGGTAAAACGTTACATGTAACCACAGTCAAGTCTCAATGGTGCTTAAAACATCCAGCATGGGCGAAGCATTGAAGGGGCCGGAAGCCCCCCTCCATACACTAATCACATGCGCATATTCTAGTTTGCAAGAACTAGAAGACTACACTTAATACCAATACAAAGAGGGTAGACAGAAGGCAAAAACATCCTAAGCTTTTACGATTTACATAGGCCCACATGTTAATATCACAATATCAGAATTCTGCCAAGAAAAGTACAACTCAGGTGTAAAACATCAGTAAACACTTAATGTTTAGAAAACACAAACATAAATAAGCATAGTATGCTAGAACAAAATGGGCATTTGGTCTAGTGGTATGATTCTCGCTTTGGGTGCGAGAGGTCCCGAGTTCGATTCTCGGAATGCCCCTATATTTTTTGAAACAATCTTCTCATTTCATATAAGCTTTTTAAGTGTCGTTAATGTGTTTAATTTGATATTCTACTTCTAGTATCAAATAGAGTCAGATCAGCCAAAAACATGTGCAATCAATTCAACCCATGTGAAGATAGTATGCAGATGTAACTTCACTATTCTTTTCAATATTCTTAGGCACCAAAACTGAGTATCAGAATGAGAAATCATGAACCAACACATCAAATCAAGTAGGTATATTACCACGCATGCAGAACAGATGATATTATGACTGTTTGATCATGCACGACTTTTAAGTGGAAAGCCACACACTATCATTCAAACAACCAAGCACGTACGCACACATATATTCATAAATCAGCAGATCAAGTATATCAATTACCAAACGTTCAGAACGGATCAAAACCAGAAGACCATATGATGATTGTTGAGTATATGTATGCATGATTTATGGATTATAAGTTACACACTATTAACTAGGCCATGTTACATATACTTCCATTGTTTCATAAATAACCATGTGTTCGGTATTTCCCTCTCCCAAGAGGGAAACTCCATTTTGTGCTCGATCTCTTCTGTCATGCATCATGGCTGGGTGAGTTGTCCCATTGCGAATGAACCTCCGTGCTTCCAATCTGGTCATGCACTTCTTTAAGATGTGGAAAGTGTTTTCCTCTTCATTGTCTTCTCTTCAGTGTTTCTAAAAGTTGGTCAAATGCAATCTCAGAAATCAAAAACAAGATGACAACTATCTAACATGTTTTGATCAGGTTGACATAAAAGCATGGAATGCAACTTTTGAATTTATAACTATATCATCACCAAGGTCGAAGTTCTGATCAGGGTTAAACATTATGCAACAGCAGTCAAGTCTCAATGCTGCTTGAAACAACATCCAAACACTGATCACATGAACATATTTTTTAGTTTGCAACAACTAGATGAGGGCATTTAATGTTAATAGCCTAAGAGGGTACACATAACATAAAAACATCCTAAGCTCTTACATAGGCTCACATATTCCCTTGTTACTATCACAATATCAAAACTTTGCCAAAAAAGTACAACTCAAGTTTGAAACATCAGTAACACTTCATGTTCAGAGAACATAAACATATATAACATAGTTTGGTAGTAACAAAATGGGCATTTGGTCTAGTGGTATGATTCTCGCTTTGGGTGCGAGAGGTCCCAACTTCGATTCTTGGAATGCCCCTTTATGTTTGAAAAATCTAGTCATTTCATATAAGCTTTTTAAGTGTCATTATTGTGTTTAATATGATGTTCAACTTCTGGTATCAAATAAAGTCAGATCAAGACTTTTGGAAGCACACCTACCTATTAAAGTGCATTATATGCCAGTAACATGTGCAATCAATTCAACCCATGTGAAGATAGTTTTATTATTATGCAGATATAGTTTTATTATTATAAAGAAATAGTAAGATGCATCATCATGACAAATACGTGTAACTTCATTAACTGAACAAGCAAAAGTAACTTCACTATTATTTTTCAAGATTCTTATGAACCAAGGTAGAGAAAAGATGCAACCGGATACCGGGTTAAAAATCATAAACCAGCAGGTCAAGTTCAGTAGTTATATCACCAAACCTGCAGAACGGATGATAATATGATTATGTTTGATCATGCATGATTTATGGATTGAAAGTCACACACTATCATTCAAGCAACTAAGCATGTCTGCACACACATATATTAAATAATAAACATGTTTTCAATATATTCAGTTCTCAATAAGTTTTGCCTCCTTGTTATCTTCTCTCCAGTGTTTCCAAAAGTTGGTGAAATGCAACTTAAACTGAAAAAATGTGTCATTGTTAATAGCAAGTCTAAGATGACATGTAATCATGAAATGCAGGTCAGAATCTAAAAATCAATCATCTCCAAGATACGAGTTTTTGATCAGGACTAGATGTTACATGTAATAACAGGCCACAAATTACTTGGAACAAAAGCAAAATATACGATGATATTTCAGTTTTCAATATAGAAGAACACAGTTAATGTTAGTAGCAATAAAATGAGCATAGGGAGGATGAAAAAGCTTTCCAAATCCAAGTGCATACACCTGTTTTAGTATCAAAATACCCAAATTGTAAAACTCGGAAGTACAAAACATAACGGATACTTTATGTTTAGACAATACAAACACAAATAGAAATGAAAAGGTAGTAGCAACAGGGCATTTGGTCTAGTGGTATGATTCTCGCTTTGGGTGCGAGAGGTCCCGAGTTCGATTCTCGGAATGCCCCTTTTTTTTAATTAAAAAACAGTTCATGTAAGATGAATATTTTTAAGGCTAATATTCTATTTAAATGGATATTTTATTAATAATTATCTAATATATACTAAAGTTAACTCAAGACTTTTGAAACAGATCTACCTACCAAAGTGATATCATATGCCAAAAACATAATGTTTGGTAATCTGGCAATATTCTTTTTTTAAGGATTCCAACTCATGGGTTATATCAGGGTAATCCTATCATCATGTTTGCAGAACCGATCTAAAGCAGAAGAAAGTTTGACTTTCTTTGACAATGCACGATAACTTTACACTATGAGTTCACAAAAGACACTTACGCATTTAACATATTCGACCCTATGCTTAGAAATTAGTACTAAGTCATCTCCTCTTAGTATTTTGTGAATTTTAAAGAGTTGGTCAAATGCAATCTTGAGCATAAGAAATGGTAATACTATAAGTGTTCTATGTTTCTATCCTTTTTAATTGCAAACCGAAGTTGACTTATAAAACATGAAATGCAGATCTGAGCGTAGAGATCTACCATCAGCATGCTAGTTTCAACAAGTGTTTGATGTCATTACAAGTAATGTAATAAGATACATGAAGCAAGTGGATGTAGCTCACCACATTTTGTAGAAGGCACATAAACAAACTTAGGACAACAAACACTTCTTGCTTCAGACATTGTAGCCTCAAGCTGCTTTCAGTTAAATGCACTGGTTCCAAACTGGAATACAAAATATAAAAATGAAAATTTTTAGGTGGAAGAACATCATGGTGTCACATACTTCACACAGTTGTGCAATTCATTAAAGATGACAAATGAATAATGCAAGATCAGTGGATTCAAATTTAGTCCCATTGATTAGGAATAAAACCAGATATATGAAGCAAATGGGCATTTGGTCTAGTGGTATGATTCTCGCTTTGGGTGCGAGAGGTCCCGAGTTCGATTCTCGGAATGCCCCTCTTTTTGAAGAATTTTACTCGTTTTATATAAGCTTTTTCAAGTGTCATGATTGTGTTTAGATTGATATTCTACTTCTGGTATTAAATGGAGCCAGATCAAGACTTTTGGAACCACATCTACCTAATAAAATGCACTATGTGCCAAAAACATGTGCAATCATTTCAACCCATGTGAAGATAGTTTTATTAGTATGCACAAATAGTAAGATGCAACTTCATGACAAATACATGTAACTTCATTAACTGAACAAGCAAAAGTAACTTCCCCGTTCTTTTTTAAGATTCTTACGCACCAAGTTTCTGAAAAGAGGCAACGAGAAACCAGATACCAGGTTAATAAATCATAAACCAGCTGTCAAATTCAGTAGTTATATTATCCTGCAGAACGGATGATATTATGATTCTGTTTGATCATGCACGGTGAAGATTGAAAGTCACACACTAGCATTCAAGCAACTAAACATGTATGCACACATATATTCATCAATAAACATGTTTTCAATATATTCAGTTCTTGGAAGTGTTGCCTCCTTGTTATCTTCCCTCTAGCATTTCAAAAAGTTGGTGAAATGCAACTTAAAAACCGAAAAACATGTGTCATTATTAATAGCAAGTCTAAGTTGACATGAAATCATGCAATGCTGGTCCTGAATCTATAAATCAATCATCTCCAAGATATGAGTTTTTGATCAGGACTAGACTTTACATGTAATAACAGGCCACATATTATTTGGAAGAAAAGCAAAACATATGATGATATGTTAGTTTTCAACACAGAAGAAGACAATAATGTTAGTAGCAATAAAATGAACATAGGGAGAATGAAAAGAATTTCCGAGTCCTTGTCTAAATTCCTCTATTAGTATCAAAATACCCAAATTGTAAAACTCAAAAGTGCAAATACTATGTATACTTTATGTTGAAACAAAACACATGTATATAGGAGGAAAAAGGTGATAACAACAGGGCATTTGGTCTAGTGGTATGATTCTCGCTTTGGGTGCGAGAGGTCCCGAGTTCGATTCTCGGAATGCCCCCTTTTTTTAAGAACTCATCATATGTAATATCAATTTTTTTGAAGGGCTGCTATTTATTTAAATAGAAATTATATTAGTAATAATCTACTATTAAGTAAAGTCAACTCAAGACTTTTGAAACAGATCTACCTACCATGCCAAAAACAAAATGTGGGGTGATCTGACAGTATTCTTTGTCAAGGATTTCAACTCATGGGTATGACAGTTTATATTTAAGCATCCAGCCTGCAGAACTGATCCAAAGCCAAAGAATATTGACGTTCTATGACTGCGCTATTTCTTTATTATGAGTTCACAAGAATACAAGATACACTTGTGTGTTTAATATATTCAATCCTCTACCCATGAATTGTCACTTACCTATCTCCTCTTTAGTATCCTGAGTTTTTTCAAGAGTTAGTCAGCATGATATGCAGGTATGAGCCTAGTATCAGCCATAAGCAAGCTATGAGTTTCAGTCAGTGTTAAATGTCATAATAACGAATGAAATCATATACATGAAGCAAGTGGGTGTAGTTCGCCACACTTTGCAGAGGTCACAAGCAAATTTAGGACAACAGACACTTCTTGCTTCAGAGATAGTGTAGCCACAAGCTACTGACAGTTAAATACACTGGTTCTATATTGGAATACAAACAGAAAATGAAAAATTACAGGTGAAGGCACATCATGGTGTCGTGCTTTAAACAGTTGTGCAATTGATGAAAGATTACAGATGAGTAATGCATCATCAGTGATATTCATATTTAGTCACATTTATCAGGAATAAAACCAGATGTAAATGGGCATTTGGTCTAGTGGTATGATTCTCGCTTTGGGTGCGAGAGGTCCCGAGTTCGATTCTCGGAATGCCCCCTTTTTCTGAAAAATCTACTCATTTAATATAAGCTTTTTAAGTTTCATTATTGTGTCTAATTTGATATTGTACTTCTGGTATCAAACTGAGTCAGATCAAGAATTTTGGAAGCACATCTATCTATTAAAGTGATACTACATGCCACAAACATGTGCAATAAATTCAACCCGTGTGAAGATTTGTTTTATTAGTATGCAATAAACATATGCAGCACAATTAACTGAATATGCAAATTAATTTCACAGTTCTTTTTCAAGAGTCTTGGGCACCAAGTTCGTCAAAAGATGCATTCAACTCCCAGAAGTAGTTTATTACCAAACCACAGAACAGATGATACAATAATTTTGTTTGATGATTGATCATGCATGATTTCTGGATTGAAAGTCACACACTATCATTCAAGCAACTAAACATGTAGATACACACATGTATAATCATTATAAGCTTGTTTTAGATATTCAGTTCCCTATGTTGCCTCCTCGTTGTTTCTCTCTCGCATTTTCAAATATCGATCAAATGCAGCTCCAAAAACAGAAATAGCGTGTCACTACTAATAGCAAGCCAATGTTGACATAAGATCATGGAATGCAGGTCTGAATCTATATATCAACCATGATCCAGATACTTGTTTTTGATCATGATTAGACGTTACATGTAACAACAGGCTACATATTAACTGGAACAAAAGCAAAACATATGATGATATGTAGTTTTCAACACAGTAGAACACATTTAATGTTAGTAGTAATAAAATGAACATAGGGAGAATGAAAAACTTTTCCAAGATAATGTGTAAACCCATGTATTAATATCAAAATATACAACATGTAAAACTCAAAAGTGTATGACATCAGATATACTTTATGTTTAAACAAAACAAATATAAATAAAGACCAGTAGGTAGTAACAACAGGGCATTTGGTCTAGTGGTATGATTCTCGCTTTGGGTGCGAGAGGTCCCGAGTTCGATTCTCGGAATGCCCCTTTTTTAATATGAAGTTTTTTAGATCTACTATTCTATTTAAATGGATATTCTATTACTAAAGTCAACTTAAGACTTTTAAAACAGATCTACCTGCCAAAGTGATATAATATGCCAGAAACATAATGTTTGGTGATCTGACAATATTTTTTGTTAAGGATTTCAACTCGTGGGTATGGCACTTATATTAAGTCATGAAGTTGGTGAAAAGATTAAGAAAACTATCAGCCAAGATATCAAGGTAATCCTATCATCATGCCAGCAGAACCGATCTAAGCAAAAAAAAGTTTGACTTTCTTTAACATTGCACGATAACTTTACACTATGAGTTCACAAAATACACTTGTGCATTTAATGTATTCAATCCTCTGCTCAGGAATTGGCACTTAGCCATCTCCATTTTTACAACTCTCTGAGTTTCAATAAGTGTTTGATGGTATTATAAAGAATAAAATCATATAGATGAAGCAAGTGTATGTACTACTACGTAGCTCACACACTTTGCAGAGGTCAAAAAAGCAAATTTAGGAGAACAAACACTTCTTGCTTCAGAAATTGAAGCCTAAAGCTACTGACAGTTAAAGCATGGTTCTAAACTGGAAGTCCGGAATATATAACATAAAATGAAATTTACTGGTAGAAGCACATAATGCTGTCACATATTTCAAACAATTGTGCAATTTATGAAAGATATTTATGCAACATCAGTGGATTAACATTCAATCACATTAATCATGAATAAAACCAGACAGATAAAGCAAATGGGCATTTGGTCTAGTGGTATGATTCTCGCTTCGGGTGCGAGAGGTCCCGAGTTCGATTCTCGGAATGCCCCATTTTTACAAAAATCAACTCATTTTATAAATATTTTTCCATCAATGACTGTTTTATTTAGTTTCATATTTTGTTATTAATATAAACCAAAGTAAATACAAGACATTTGAAAGCAAATCTACCTACTAAAGTGAAAATAATAAGATCAGAAACTGGATCAACTACATCATTGCCTCATTTTCTTGTTCAAGTACCAATAAGAATACAACAAGCTCTAAGGAATCTATATAATTCAAAATACTGAAATATTTCATCAGTTGCACAGAAAAATTGATCTGAATGAGAACATGACTAAATCATTAATTTAGTGTTTTAGATTATTGGTATGACTATACACTTATTGAAACAAGGTTATGTTGAAACTAGAGAATTCATTATGTGTCAACTACATCTGTTCTGCAGTTGAAAGACAAGATGACTCAGTCAACTCATTTCCGGCAGTAGTTATATGTAAACATTTTTATAAGGCTCTTTTATATGTTAACAATTTTTTTTTGTAAAGGGAATGATTAAGTTTTCAACTAACAGAACCAAGTAAAGGACTACAAGTACAATAAAGAATGAGGATATAAACAACTGGGCATTTGGTCTAGTGGTATGATTCTCGCTTAGGGTGCAAGAGGTCTTGAGTTCAATTCTCGGAATGCCCCTCCTCCAGTTCGTGGATGCATTTTGAGATGCTGTCATGGTTCATTATGACCTTTTTCTCCATACTACGAAATCATTTTAACGATCTTAAGTTGAATCATGTTGTTCTAAGAAGTTTAGTAAAGAAATATTTCTAAACATGACATTGTTTTTTGTCACTTGTTCCTACTTTATTTTTGCAGTCATCGTCTTGAAGCAGGCATGCTATGATCTGAATTTCCGTGAGATTGTTTTTGGCTTTTTGTCATTCAATCAATGGAAGGCTTCTAACAGTAACTTGACATAAGTTTAACACTTTAACTTACAAGATTTCCTCCTCATGAAAACAATTTTGAAAGTACACATATAAGTTTGAACAACAAATGATATGCTGTTGACAAACAAAAATAGCACGACTGAGCATTCTGTATTGGTAAGATTCTTACTTATGGTGCAGAGATCCTGATTTCAGTCTTTGAATCACTTCAAGCTACTGAGTCCAAAGTATCTAAACTAAACCAAAGTAAGCCTAGAGAAGTCCATAGATTTATAACTTTACAAGATAACTTCTAACTTCTTATAACTTCATACATTCCAGTGAATATGCTAGATGCATCATACATGTATAAAAAAATTTATAAGATCAACTGCATTGTTATCTGGAGTACTCAATATTACTCCAGAAAGCAAAAATACTGATATAGGAAAGCAGAATGCTACATAATCACTCAACATCTGTGCAGAGGATTGTAACTATAATAACTTCTGACTTCCACAAACTACAATCTCTGAAGATTAACCTAAGAAGTATATGGGCATTTTGTCGAATGCTACGATTCTCCCTTCGGTGTTAGAGGACCCCAGTTTTATTCTCGCAATGACCCAACTCAAGCCGCTACATTCTTATTTAAATGAAGTTGTCAATGCTTATTTGTCCTCTTTCATATTTAGAATATATGTTTTCCTCTTAGTCAACTACTCAACTTAGAAAACTCATGACACCATTAACTTGTATTCCTGACAATCTTCTGTCCCTGAGTCTTACAATGATGCAGCATTAATGCATTATCAATTTATCATCATATAGTATGCAAACAAACCTAAAAAGTACATTTATTTACTGCTCACCTCATTGAGCTATAACAATTCGAAAGGAACACACATAACATATCGCATACTCATTCCAGATAATGTATACACGACATTTTTACTTTGTACTCCTCCATTCCATTATTAAAGATCAACGAATGTTTGAAAAAGCCCAATTAAGCGACCAAAATAGCAGCAAACATAGAGTTCATCATAATATCAACATAATTACATGAAATTGGAACCCGCAAAATTGATGGAAAACGTTTCAAATTGAGCAGAACTGAAACATCAAACATGAAGAGAAACTAACTCTAACCTTTTACATTGGCTGAAGTCGGAGTATGAATGTAGGAAGAGCTAAAAGGGTTCCGACGGCAATTCTGAAGATAGTTCTTTTTGTTGCCGGAGAAAATGGAAGACGAATCGTAATGCAGCAATCAAACGTGTGTTCAAGGAAGATGAAAATCAAAATCAAAATTCGAATTGGTGTAAGTTTTTTATGAAGGAATTGATGGAATTATCGCGGCAAACGAAAAGGTGGAAGTTGATTTTAGCAACAAATGTAGGAAGTAATAAAAAAAATAGTACTATGCGTTTGCCGTGAGTCGAACCCGGGTCTAGTGCTTGGAAGGCAATTATCCTAACCGTTGGACTACAAACGCTTGTTGTTTGACTTGATTTATTGGAGATAATTATAGTATTTTGTGGAGTAAAGGTGCATGGTTAATGACAGGATGATTTAACCAAATAGCAATCGGTTAGTATGTTACTTTCAGTTATGTAAATGGTTTGTAGTTTGATATTTTTAATGATAGCTTTTCATAAAACTGATATAAATTATATTTATACCAATGTAAGGCTAGATGTTACTACATGTTGGACCAAAAGAACCAATGAGCCAAGATCAGAAAAACCTCTAAGTCCCACATGACATCGCAACAACTGCTGAATACCTTCATCAGCAGTTTGACAAAGTCTGAAGAATCAACAGCTGAACACCAAAGATCTAAAGTACAACAGCTGAAGATCCTAAGTGCTGAAGATAAGTACTGAAGTCTGAAGTACTGAAGCATACAAGTACTGAAGACTTCAAGTACTGAACACAAGTGCTGAAGATCAACAACTGAAGAACTGAAGACCTGAAGATCAACAACTGATGCACAAAGTCTGAAGATAAAATACTGAAGACATCAGCTGATGACATCTACTGAAGTCATCAGCTGATGAAACATCTGAAGACCAAAGTCTGAAGACAAGTGCTGAAGCTTCAGAGTTTGTCACAACAGCTGAAGAAGTCTTCTTCAGTTGTTGTGATGGTTTTTCCTTTCAGTTGTTTTATGTTTTTCCTTTAAGTAGTTTGTACAATAGCTGAAGAGTTTGTTATTCAGCTGTTATAGTTCAGTAGTTGTAAACGACTGAAGAGGTTGTTCTTCAGTCGTTGTAGGTTTTCAGT
>BJCO01673643.1:0-12465 GCA_018326465.1 Flaveria floridana | reverse complement strand
ATTGATTTGGGGAACAGGAAGCAGTATGGTTGAATTTTATGATCTGCTGTTCAATCTATGTTATTAGTGGTTCTTTTTTTCTGTATGATCTGACAGGTCTAACGTGGTGGTAGGAGAAACTTGTGGTGTTCTATACCTAAAATTGAGAGGAATAGTTTAATATAATACGTCTTTTAGGTGTTTGATGAATTGATAACTCTATTTAAGTAATGTTTGCTGAGATTTGTTCTTAAAAATAGGTGTATAATGAGCCTTCTCGTTGAAGTTGGATTTAAAATTGGTTTACTAGTCTTATCTTTGATTTATTTATTTATTTATTCAACTTTTCTGCAATGTTCTTATTGTGAGCATGTGGAAGGTCTTTGACCTTTTGCATTGGATCTGGATAAAATTGTTATTTACATGGATATTCTGTATGTCTCCATGGATTTAATATTTAATTTGCTATTGATTTTTAATGTTTCAACTTTAGTTGGATCCGGGCCGCAGACAGCCTGTTTGTTTCTCCAACAAAGTTCATTGACCTCATGATCAAGAGATGAATCTTTCTTGTATACTTTTGGCGATGGATCTGTAGATGTAATATAACTTTAGAAGTAGTTCATTGCAATCAAAGTATTGTTTACTGCTATAGAAGTTTGTGATATACAAACATATATCATACAAGTTGCTTTATGCGTAGAAGCTGGCAATTCTTGTGTATATTTTGTGTAATTTCATAGTTATTAAAAGGATCACTTGTATGAATATCAGTAATAGTGAAAAGTTCCTAAATTTGTACTTTACATTATGCCTCAGGTTAGCATAATGGGAGAGTCTTCTAATTGTACCTTTTATTTGTTAATTCATTTTTGTTAATAATTGCCTGCAGGTGTTCGTGGCTTCAAGGTTAAATGTACCAGGAGCATGGCAAATGCCACAGGTGTGACTGCATTGATATTTCTTTTGAGGAGCCAAATATAAATAACACACTCTGATATTGTTTTTGTCCAATTTGCTTTCACATTGCATTAGTCACATACATGTGAAAACATTTTATTAGCATTTTTAGCTGGAGGTTGGATTTATTGAGGCTTGTGTCAATTTGAGTGTGTAAATTGTTGTTCCAAGATGTTGGAAGTTTTGGATGTGATTGATTTAAACGATATTCCGCTTATTACAAACTCAAAAGCCATCCGGCTTATTGTCTAATGACCACATCATCTTAACAGCCTTATCTATTGGTCTTTCCTTCAATTTGCATCACAGTTTCATTGTAAGATTAAATGTATATATTGACATCTAAGTTTTGTTGTTAGGGTGGAATTGAGGAGGGAGAAGAACCAGTTTCTGCTGCAGTTAGGGAACTTCGAGAAGAAACTGGAGTGGTTTCTGCTGAAATAATTGCAGAGGTTTGTTTCAGATTATACACTACCATGCCTCATGTTTCTCTCATCAAATTTCAGTTATAAGGCATATAAATGTTTTGGTCTTAAATCTAATAATTGTCATATGCGTAATTGGGAAACTTTTTACTAATTTATCAGCAAAACTCTTCAATTTTCTGTTGCCCTGCACAAAGTTTAATCTAGTATTTTTTACTAATTTATCAGCAAAACTCTTCAATTTTCAGTTGCCCTGCACAAAGTTTAATCTAGTAATATACTAAAAGTTTAATAATGTAAGAAAATTGTATGGTTCTCTTGCTCCTTATGGTAGCATGTAAGCTTAGGACCCTAGGGTTATAGGGGTTATTAGCGCATTTATATCTTTTGCATTCTCACCACACGACAAATAAATATACAGATCTTTACGGTATTACTAGATTTAATTGGACAACCGAAAGCTCTTCTTATCATTTAGAGCCAAATAGGCTCAATGCCTCTTTTTCTCCTGAGATCTCGCCATCCCTTCTCTCACTTTTCTAGTGTCACTATCCTTCTGAAACTTCCGGGCATCTCTAAAGTTGAAAAAATAATAAATTGCACAACCGAAAGCTCTTCTTTTCTTATGCAACCAAAGAAATGCATCTTTCTTTGTTTATAATATTACCAAGTACAATCTTGTTCAATCACTTCTCATGTGGTTTTTGCTTACATAGGTCCCAAAATGGCTGACTTATGACTTTCCACCTGCTGTTAAAGCTAAAGTGAATCGTTTATGGGGTGGGGGTGAATGGCACGGACAAGCACAAAAATGGTAACACGTATAAAACATCATGGATATCTTCATGACCCACAAACCTATAGTATCAATGTTACTAAGTTCAAACATTTTTTAATCAATGATTACTAGGTTCCTCATGCGACTAACAAAAGATGAAAGTGAAATCAATTTGGCAAGTGGTGAAGCTGACCCAGAGTTTTCAGAGTGGAAATGGGCAAGGCCTGAAGAAGTTATTGAACAGGTTAACCTTCTAATCTTGGTTTTAAATGGTGTGAGGCGTTTGAGGCATTTAGGTGCCAAAATCCAAGGCACGAAGCGTGAGCAGGAGCTTCACGTATGCGAAGCATTGCTCTATGTGCAAACAAATAAGCTTTATGTACAATGATAAGCTGCATTTCTCTCATCTCTAAACCTTATTTTTGACCTTGACACATGTACATGAAGCGCTCCTCAAGGCCCTAAGACGTCGTCTGTGCTTTTTAAAACCAAGCTTCTTTTAATCTCTCTTTGCTACATGTTTTATATTTATTTTGATTTTTACAAAGCTTGCTCCATGATGGGTATGTGACATGTATAATAATAATAATAAACAGGCAGTAGACTACAAAAGGCCGACGTATGAAGAGGTTATGAGAACGTTTAAGCCTCACTTAAACGACGGTGGAAAAGCTGCAGCCAAATGCAGATCAACCAAATGGTGAACATGTCAGGCGAGGTTGGTGTTTCTAACTAAAAAACATTATGGTATAAGCTTTGGATGTGTTGGTTAAAACCTTCTTAGGTAGGTGTCCATTTATTCGTGATGAAACCTTAATTATAGTTTATTGCTTTTATTCTTTTGTGTTTGTTTCAATCCTAGTTAGTAGTCACTTGTACATGAATGTGATGATTAAGACTTTCGGAAGTTATGGATTTGGTCCTTATATATCATCAACGGCACTCATAGTGAGTTGGGTATTGGCTACGGATTTAGTCACTCTTGAAGTGTCAAGTCCCTTCATATTGCTTGCGCATACGCTTAAAAATGTACCCCGCGGGTGGTTTTCCTAGTCATTTGTCTTCACTTTCAACTCTTCAATCATCTATTGGCCGTATGTCATCGACGTCAACTTTTGCCACCACTACCCCCTCTTTTATTCCATGTTTGGACATGCCCCCAACAAGGACAAAGAGCTTAATCAAAGGAGCTTGACTTTGTGATGTAGAGCGGAAGGGAGAAAAAGTATAGATACATCATATCAAACATATAGATAAAACTCAAATGGAAGAGTTTATTATCATAGCGAAAGTTGTCCCAAACATTACAATCACAATCCTTAAAATAACGAACACTCTAGACTTCATTAAATTAAAGAAAAAAACATGACAAAAGCTAAACACACGACATCAAAAATTGCTTGAAGTGACATCTGTTTAGGGTGGAGGAGGCGGTATTCCTGCGAGGCTATTACTGAGCGGTGCCTAGCGGGGACACCGCCTCAACCCCCTTGATTATGAGCAAAAACCGATTGTTGTTGTTTCTCTTTTGATTGCTAGTTGAGACTTCAACGACTTTGAATCCATCCAACAGCTATATAGCAGTCAACCTTTAAAATATAAAATTTAGTTTTTAAATTTTATAAATCATGTATATACCAATCAATTTTCAAAATGTTTTCACATAAACTTCAATCTTCTCTCATCTTCAAACCCAATTCTTTATACAAAGCCGGCGTTATGAATCTCTCTATCCTTTCATCATTTAGTTCATCATAAAGTTTTGATGCATTTGGACATTTGGTTATACAAGAGAAAGATGAGTGTCTCGTCCCTCCAGAAAATTTCATGAAAGTTTAGGGAAGAATGAATTGAAAATTTTGATTTTCTTTGGGAAATTTAGAGAAGAAAGATGAGTGCGCACTCCATCCTTATATTTTATAGGCTATTATGAAAAAAAAACACATTAAGTTCAGTCAACATAATTGGCATCCTTACTAGAAGGTTAAATAAAATAGAAAATATAACTGAAATACTAAATTGATCGGAATTACCGACAATCTAGACTTGATTAATGTGTTTGTTTTCAGCGCTACTGGTGTTCATATCATGAAATGAAATCGACTGAGTGGTCTAAAGGCAAGCAAGTTGGCTTATTCATCTGGTTTGAATTTACATTGTTCGATTTGTTTGACCAGTTTTAACAAAAACATGATCCTAAGGGTGTTATTATTTAATATTACTAAAAACACGACATGGTATTCGAGGTCCTGTAATATTTTTGGGTACATAGCAAGTTTCAAGCCGGTTCTATTTCTGTCCAGCATTCAAGATCGTTATGCACCGATTGATGCACGCCCCTACATTTAGCAGCTCCGCTAAGCTTGCACATTACGACAATAAGTAAAAAATTAGACAAACGTTGATAAGGAGTACCATAAAAAGATTTTCTACCAGAAAGTATTAAGTACTAGTGTGCAAGGGGTAAAATCTTTCTTACTGTCTACTACTCTAACCACCAACTAATGATATGATCTCATATCATCTATAGTTTTATAATATATATAAACCATATGATAGGGGTATTTTAAGATACCATAAAATTAAGAACACATACATATATTCAATGCATAAGATACAACCACTTTTAAAGGTAAAATAGTATTTATAAAATTATTTGCACATTACCCCTTATAATTAGTTACATAATAACCTTACACTTACTAATATTTGCATAAAATTTTATATTATCTAACCATACATTAAAAAACTTAACATGTTTTAAGATTTCAGCTCTATCTTTTAATCTATCACATTAAAAAACGTTTTGAGACTACAACTTAACCTGTTTTTATTTTTTAAACATTTTGGTGTAAACTTTTTGCTAAAACGATCTGTATTTTATAAGGTACAATAAGTTAATGAACTCATTTATTTGGTGTTTTAAATTTTAATTAGCTTAGAAAAAACATAATAAACTTTTGTAAAACTAATACAAAAATAACAAAATATTAAATGCACGTGTCAAATATAAAATGTCGTCCCGCTACATTGCGCGTGCACCCTTCTAGTATACATCAAAAGCTATCCTACACTATTCTAAAGGACTACATAATTTTTTGAACCCAAAGCTATCCTAATATAACTTAAATAAAAATAAATTTTATATTTACTAAAGGAAATGCGTTCAAAAGCAACAACTTCTCCGGCTTCAAAAATAGGTTTGTGAACCCGAATCCCAATTAGCAACCCTACCTCTAACTAGAGTAAGGAACCTTTTAACAAATTATAACTATCATATTTTAAAAAGTTAATTAAATATATTGATTACACTTAGATTTTCTTCTTTAATTTTTGTTGGATCTTTTGGTTTTGATTTTTAATTAATGTTTAGTTATTAATGACATATTATATGCATGACATACGAGAGATTCAACTTTATTTCTTGAGCTTTGATGAGTACAACACAAGCTCAAGCTTTTTTCCTTTAGGTATACTTAATCCCGTTCTAACTTAAAACACCCTTATGTATGTCATACACCACACATACACTTATCGATTTTAAGATAAAGAAAAGAAAAAACAACTTTAATAAAATATATCGACAACTACAAAAATAAAAAGCAAAACATAAAGATCCAATCCAAATCAAGGCCCATGTCGACAAGTGATATAGGGCCACTAGATAAGAAATCAAGAAACACATAATGAGAAGTAAATAATGTAACCAAAACATTGTTTTTGCCCTTTTGTTTTAACTAGTTTCTATAAAGATTCCGAATAGATAGAAACACATAATAATGGACCTACTATGTGACCGGCTGCCTAGTCCCCGACCCCGACCACATACTAGTCGAGTCGTTTGCGATTTTTATGAATCATGATTAGAGAAAAGTTACGAGTTTTAAGTTAATAAGATACGACAAGTTAGTTATTCAACTAAAATTATGGCAAAATTTATGTGTTTTAAGTAAAGATAAACATATATAAAGTTATCATGTTAATTAGATGATTGAACATCTCATATTAAATTGCAATTTCTAAATTATTGTTTCATACATTTTCTCTTTGATCATTCTGACGTAATTTACTTGTTGTATTTGTACTTCTAAAGACATCGGTCTGTTTTTTAACAATACATTCCGCCTGTTAGTTTATAACATCTATGCCATATAGATGTGGATTTGTAAGGCTCAAAAAGTCTTTCTTTCTTTATCAATAGGACAATGATCGATCGGTTTATGCGTCAGGACAATTAAACTAAATGGATGTTAACCCGATCAATTTTTTCCTCAACTCCGTCCCGTTCACCCAAAGCTTGATATAATTGTAACTCAAAATTATTTTAGTAATAATAAGCTTTGATATAATAATCACTATAAAATCGAATAGACAACGATATAAAAGGACACCCACTAAATAGTACATGACCTTAAGTATGTTTGGTGAAATCAATTGAATTATAGAACTAATACTTGGAGCTCTTGTTTATAGTTGAAAGTTAAAGCTTTTAGTTTCAATGAGATATTTCACAAATGAATTATTATTGCATTTGAGAAATTATAAACGATATAAAAGACACACACTAAAACCTCAAATAACAAACATAAATAATTAAAGAATATTTGTTAGTTTGATTGATCAAAAGGTACAACTTTCTTAAAGATATTAGGATCTTTTAGTATATTAATTTTTCTAAATAACAAAATACTTCTTATTTTGAAAATAAAACAAAATTGCATTATCATTTTAGATGAGTGTTTTCGGCCTAAAATCAATAGACAAGTAAATAAGAAATACAAATTTTGCAAAATATATACTAGATATTTAAATTCAAAATTAGAATAATGCAAATATTTCTTAAGCATCCTCTGTAATTTATAAGTTATAAATTTTATTTTAATTTCATTCCTCTTCCTTTTTTTTCCTTCCTTAAAAGAAACTAAACGCAATTTTTTCGTTTTCATTTTTTCACTTATTTTTTATTTAAACAACTCAAGAACACATCCTAAATACTTGTTGAAGCTCTTCCTCATATGTATACATACACACACATACGTAGTATTTTCTAAAAAAAGTCACTTATAGATGATGATATCTGACGCATAAGTAAAAATTAGATGCTATGAACTTTAATTATACACATACGTATACGCATATATATAAGTTTCACATGTGAAACTGAAATAAGTGGAATATTCTTTATTATTTTATTAAATATATACTTGTTTTTAATCTTAAATTTATATACATGTGTGTGTCCCCCTCCTAGCTAGTACGTGTGTTAGGGTATTAACGTTGTAGATGAACTAAAATCCGATACAGAACAATGAGATTTGATTATTGCACATGCAAAACTTTATGAATTTTCTTGTATGTTGTTTTCATAGCTCATGTAAGGTTTTTATGTGTTTCTTTCATGCATTCGTTTTATTATTTTTTATAAACAATTATATTCGATCGTAAATCGTAGCGATAATTATTTAACTACAACCTTAAAAATTCCTGATTGGTTAAAGTTGTATCTCAAAGATGGATAAATATAGTGTGTAATGTATGCTAATTGGTGTTAGAAAAAACTAACCTTATTATAAAGGTTATCCCTTAAGAAATATATATGTAATCTAAAATATAATTTTTATCTCAAATACATGATAGTATGAATTAGTTTTAGAAACATATTTTGGAACAACATTTGTGCCTTAGTTTATACATTATCATCTACTTGATAAAATAAGTATATAATACAATATCATCTACTTGATAAAATAAGTATATAGTTAGTTTTCTCCTTTAAACCTTATTGAAGGTTCCCAATCCAGTGAAAATTATGTTGACTTGATCCTTTTAGTAAAAAGGGTATTGATATGATCTCATAAGTTTTTTGGTATCTGATTCTCCCGATTACCAAAAGCCTTTTGGTCTAATGGTATGAGCAATGTTGTTGCGACCGGATCGGACCGGCCGGTCCGACTGGTTCGACCGGGGATCGATCCGGTGGCCGGTCCGGTCAGCTACGGATCATTTTTGTCTGGTTGAACCGGCCGGTTCGTCCCGAACCGGTGGTCGGACCGGGAAACCGGACCGGTTCGGACAGATTTTGATTTTATTTTTTTGTTTTGATTTTTTTTGGGTAAAAACGGGATGTTGAACCATAAATTAGTGTGTTAGATATACAAATATAGTTAAGTTTTATATATAACTATAAAATACATATATAAATCTTATATAAATTACTTATATTTGATTATATATATAACTATATATATAATATACTATATTTATAATTATGACGTCATCCGGTTCTTAAATCCGGTCCGACCAGTCCGACCACCAAACCAGTAAAGCGTCCTGTTCGACGTCCGATCCGGTTCTGAAAACATTGGGTATGAGTGTGAATCAATGTGTGATGGTTTGAACTTAATATATTTTAAGTCTCATGTTCAAACCTGACTTAACAGTGTTTTCCTATGCTGATGGATTACCTCAGCGGTGTTTTTTGTTGAGTCAATCCTAGAGCATTAAATTTAGTATAAACAGTTAGCATCCTGACTCAGCACAGTTCACTCGAATATTGACGGTAGTTTCGAACGCCGTTCAAGAGAAAGACTGAATCTCATGATCTAAAGAAGCTATGTATACAAAACCTAAAAATAAAAAGAATTATATACAAGAAAATAGTAAAAGAAGTTAAGATATAGAGTGGTCCAAGTTGAGTTGTTTAAAGTGAGTTTTTATTGGAGGGAGCATGTGAGCCCAAAGAGGCGCGTCTTGTCGGCCAATTGACCGCACCCACTAACCCATGAGCCATGCCCATCTAACCATACCGAGCCAACTTTCCCCAAACCTACCCCCATCCCACCCATCAACAACTTTGTGTGTTTCTAATTGGTCCCTTGTGTGTTTCTAAATGATTTGCAAAGGTTTTTCTATCAAGGCAAACCCAATAAGATTTAACTTTATTTCATTAGATTTGATTACAAAGTCTAGTTTATTAACCTAAAGATTAATATAACAAGGAGATTGAGAAATGTAACAAAATTAAAGATAAATACGATTACAAAGGACTTTAAGTGAACATCCTGATGATAAGGTGTATTGTCTCCATTAAAAAAATCGAAGGTTCAAATTCTATAAGATACAATTATAAGTGGTTAATATAACTAAGTTATTAGTTATTCTAAAAACATGGCATAGGAACATAAATAAAGTCAGAGCCCACCATGGGTTAGTCATACATCAAATTTAAATAAATAAGCCTCTTGATCAAGAAAAAACTTCAAGTTTTGAAAAGTTATAAAATGACAGTTTTAAGATATATATTGCCTTTTTCTAAATAAAACATAAATAAAGTCGAGCCCGCCATGGATTAGTCATACATCAAATTTAAATAAATTAGCCTCATGATCGAGAAAAAACTTAAAGTTTTAAAATGACAGTTTTAAGATATATATTGCCTTTTTCTAATTAAAACATATAATTAAACAATTTATAACTAACAAAATTCATATATTTAACGCAAGTATTGTTAGATCTTAAAATCTTAAAAGAGTTAAAAATAAAGAAAAAATAAAAGGATGAGCATCATTTTAATGCTGGGTGAGAGACTCTTAATGCAATCATTTTGCACAAAGGTAGTTTTGCATTGCTTAGTACTTTAGTGTATTTAATGGAAACTTTGTTTCTCTTCATGGTACTCTTAAAACTTTTTGTAGATAGTTATGTATTAATCATAATTGTATTATTGATACAAGTATTAAGTAAAAATAATTTAAATAGCTTATTTAAAATCAAAATTCTAGAATCGTTGTACACGTTTAATTCATTTGACCCGTTTCTTTTTCGTCTAACTTATTAACAAACTTTTTAACTCGTTAATCATAAACTAAATCCATCTAAACTAAAAGCCTTCTATATTTCGTATCACATGAAATAGCTTCAAATCATTATCATTTAAAGTTCATAACATCTTTCTCATATTCGATCCATCATTTTTCGTTCGTTATCCATCTTATACAAACAAGATACATCATGACAGTTTATATTCGTTTGTTATCCATCTCATACAAACAAGACACATCACGACATGGTAAAGAATAACGACGTATTAGATTTATACAATTAACCTTCTATTTTTCTCAATTGGATTTCTTTTTCTAATTCAATTATACAAATTGAAGTAATTAAAAGTAGAAGTGTCAACGACAATTAGGAAAGCCCCAAAATCCGAAAATGAATGTTGGCCCCAAAGCACATGTTGATGGCAAAAGCTTCCATTGGAATATATAGAGTAATAGACTTAGCTGTATAAACAATGGTCCTTCACAACTTTTACGTTTCTTCACGATTGTTAGGTACCAAATCAAACAATGTCGTTCGAGGTTGTTTCTAAGTATTTACGATTCAATTCGATATCCGTTCAAGCTTGACTAAAATTGATCGGGCTGGTTTGACTTGTTTTTAACTTTTCATCAGCAATGTTGTAAAATTCGTTAGGTGTTACCAGATTGATCGACTGGAGAGTTATGAGTACTCGTTATAGGCGCGGAGTACTCGGACGTGGCGAATTATAAAGGAATTAATTTTTAAAAAATTATACGTACATCAAATATTGTAAGTTCACTAATATTTATAACAATATATGTATATATCAATATAAATGAAAATGATACATGTTCAAATACTAAAAATAATAAAAAAGAATACTTATTCTGTGATATTATAGACACTGTAATCATTTAATAGTCTTCTTTTTATATATCTTCAAGAAAAACAAAAAAAAAACAAAAATCGATGAAAAATAGCGAAAATTGACGGATACAACAAAAATTCAAGTTTCGCGAGTTAGGCCGCCTAGCTTCGAGTTGGACTGATTTTGACCGAGGTTAACCGGTTTCAAGTTATGAGACCGAGTTGAACACAGTCGATTCAGTAAATGTCCGAGTTCCGAGTACACCCGAGTACTCGGCCGAGTTATCCGAGTTTTACAACTCATAAGTAGTTTTGTAAAAATAAATAATTTTAATAGCTTGAGTGCGGCCCGAGCCATGACATGTATATTGTTTCATAATTATTTGTTATATAATTGTTAACTAAATTTAGTTACACGTGTATTACACGGGAGTTGAATAGTTAATTATTAAAATACCATAAAAACATAAATAAAAACTAAACGTATTACACGGATTAAAAAATAAAATTGATTAATTGTTGATTGTTATTTATATAATACTAACTTTAGTAAATCCGTGTATTACACGAATTAAAAAATAAAATATTAATTATAATAAAAGTTTATGAAGTATAAAATGATATTTTAAAATAGAATATGACTAAAATTACATATGAGTAATAATTATAAGTAATAATTTTAATTTTAATTTCCAAAAAAATTTAACCATTTTTTTCAAACGAATCATGTTTAAAAATATCATTTTTAAAAGTTTCTTATTATAACTCCTAATTTTAATTGTTTTTAGCTTATAAGAAAGTTTACTTTTTAAAAACATCAATTTTAAGATATTTCATATTTCTAAAAATGTTTAATATGTTAGAAAATCTCTTATTTTATAAAAAAATATTTTCTAGAAATAACATTAATAAAAAGATATATTTTCTTAATTTATTAGGAAATATTTTTAATCTTAAAAAGAAATAAAATTATTTAATATTTAATTTAGGTAACTAGAGAAGAGAGAGGCGGAAAAAATAAACTTAGACTGCCTAGGAAAGAAAAAAAGAGAGGAAACGTGTACCATCTAACCCTACGGCCTAGAGACCGTAGGAAAAAGGAAATTCTGCACACACCGCTCATTTTTTAAGGTATACCGATTCAAACGGTCACGGTTAGGGCTCCCCGTGACCGTTCAGTCGGGTGTGAGACCTAACTGTCACGGTGAGGCCTAACCGTGACAGTTAGAGCCCAGACTAATCTGGGGATCCGTTACAATTATTGCCCAATAATTGGGTATGTAATTAATGGGGAATTGATTGTGCGCAGTTAGGGTTTTGGAGGCTATATGTCACGGCTTGGCCAAACCGTGACATATTGCATATATTTTCTATATTTTTTTAATCATAATAGTTTGTTTTTATTTTAATTTTATCACACGTTTAACCTAATCTTAACTCATAAGTTTGTGTTTTGTGTTTATTAATAATTTATCATATTACAAGTATTTATTTATTATTAATGTGACGGTTTTGTATTTAATTTGTTTACGAGTTTGTAAAAATCGGTTGTCATTATACAGACATATTGTATATATTTTCTAAATTTGAGTAATCATACTAGTTTGTTTTTATTTTTATTTTATCACACGGTTAACCTAATCGTAACATATG
>BJCO01673638.1:0-14009 GCA_018326465.1 Flaveria floridana | reverse complement strand
ACACAATCAATCATTATTACGGCTGTCAAGTTACATCATTGTGCAACCCTAATCGCCGTCTCATCAACATTAACATTATTTGATACACTGTATTCGATTGTTTATAGTATTCATTATTATTCTTTTGTAATCATTACATTATAGTTAATGAAATACGTTTGAATAATTATTGATTTAGCATTCATTGTGTTTCTGTGGTTGTGTTCATAATTAACATCAAACCAATTAAACGTCAATTAGTGATAATTCCGCGATCATTAAATTGATTTATTTTAATACTGGTAATTCCTGAATTGAGATCCTTGGATTCACAGTTTTTATATAAAATAATAATTTTACAAACTGCAAGGACCAAAGTGTACTTTTTATAAAAACCCCAACTCTCCCCTGCATTCCCGGTTACCCATCACCGATTACAATTCCGGCCATCTCCAGTGAAGCCAAAACCTCAAAATCCAATAGATTAAACCCAATCAAACTGTTCCCTTGCCTTTGCAACTAAGATTCGAACTCATAAAGCGTGTTAAGTCGAGTTATTGACCAGTTTAATCGTGTTCGAATCAAACTTGAATCTGTTTCGGTTGAAATTTAATCGAATGATTTAAACAATTAACCTATAACGCAATTGAAGTCATTTTAAAAGTAATAACCTAATTAATTGTGTCCTTAAACATTCAAATGATGACTGATTTCAAACTCGAAACCTCCGAAACCAAATTGAAATTGATTGACTCGAAAGTGATCCAATTGCCTCTCTATATAGTACAGGGCAAACCCTATACTCGGTTCCTTTCTACATACTTTAAAATTTATCAAAATAGGTTATTAAAAAGATAAGCGTTGTTAGGTTCATAATTGTTCTTCGACATGTCGCCCTAGTCTAAGACGCAAAAGGCAATGTGAGCTGTTCAAACGATGTAGCCATCACCAATGTTTTTAAAACCGGATCGGACAGTGAACCGGACGCCTTACCGGTTCACTGGTCGGACCGGTTCACTGGTCGGACCGGTTCAATCGGTCGGACCGTATATAAGAACCGAACCGTATTTATGTAAAAACTACAAAAAAATAAAAAAATTTATAAAAAAGCCGGTTCAACCGGTTCAACCACCGGTCCAACCGCCGGTTCGACCGGTTCAACCGGTCCGACCGGTTCAACCGGTCTGACCACTTGTTCACTGTTAAACCGGTTTTAAGCATCGAACAGGACCGGATTGAAGTCCGGTTCCCGGTCGAACTGGTCGGACCGGCCGATCCGCTCCGGTTTTCAAAACATTGGTCATCACTCAAATAATGACCATCATAAGATACACCTAAAAAAATTGAACTTGAATTTCCTAAAAGACCCCACACACCACCGTTCAAGAGAAAAAAGAGAAAAAAGAAAAAAAAGAATAACAAAAAGAAAAAGAATACCCTATGGTTTATTAACCCTAAGCTTTATTATAATCATGAAATCATGCATAGTGCATACTATACAAGAACATCTTACATTGAACAAAAATTAATTGAATAAAATAAACCCCCAATTGGAGAGAGGAGCTTTCTCCTGTAATTCGACGAGCTCCTCTTGATCTTCATCAGTTGATTTGATTATTCACTCAATCAAGGTACACACATATTATCATTATTAGGGTTTGATTTCCCTTTTGCAGATGTTCCTTTTCACTTTCACTTTCCACTCAAATCTACAGCAGCTTCCCAATTCTCATCGTCGTTTTTCTTTTCTAGGGTTCTTGGATCGCAAAATTAAAGTTAGTTGTATCAGTAGGTGTTACTTGATAATTAAACGTATACAAAGAGATGTCGTCAACTGGGCTTCCTAGATCTTCGAGTGCTCCGCTGAAAGACGGCATCCCTCCTAAAGAACTGCTTGACGATCTCTGCAGGTATCTCTTTTACGTTTATGTGTGTAGATTCTGTGTTATTATTGCACTGATGTTGAATTTTAGGGTGTTGATGGTAGAATTAGGGTTTTGATTGGTGCAAAGCTCTAGATCATGTTAGTTTGTGGAGATGGGTGGTTGGTTGGAAGTAAGATGTTAGAGTCCGGGTTGCTTCGATGTGTTGTTAATAGTTTTTCCTCTGTTTCATTGGTGAAATTTGTCTTTTCAAGAAGATAATCAATGTTGATTATTGTGATATGTATGTGACATCCCTTTAAAGGCTATCATTCAAATTTGTGAGCTTTTAAGTCTTAGAATCAGGGTACTGGTTATTTTCTAGCATTTGTTTTTATAGTATTGGTTATTATTGGGTCTGTGAGAACCTACTTGCCTTGGGATTAGGATGTTAGAAACGGGATGGGGATAATGATAATGATAATGGTAATGCAGTTCTATATGGCTTCTCTGTGGGCTGAACACAAATGTCAAGAATTTGAGTGATAGAAGCATGGAGTTTGTGACTTTTTGCCCAATTGGTCATGATGTGAGTTGTGTCTCGTAACGAGCTTGTTATAACATCTCAAATGGTTTTATGGTAATTTGGATGTCATTGGTTCAATTTGCTACCTTGAGATGGGATGTTAGTAATGAAGTCCAAGCTTAGTGTGTTCCTTCTTTATATCTGAACAAATGGACACCTAATTAGGTTTATGAGGGGTGACAGAATAAATTTGAAAACTGGTTATTAAGTGATAGTTGGAAGCATTACAAGAAGAGGCCTGGTCGGTAACTGTCTGAAACTCCAGTGCATGTTTGTCTTTCTTAACGTACTGTGGTTAATGTGATATTTCTAGGAATTTTTATTGTTGGTGAAAAATAAGTAATGTAGATTTCTTTGGGAAAATAATTGGGATTGATCTTAATAATAACAATTGCCATTCTGATAATTTCTTTGTGCTCCTACCGTCAGTGGGTTTCACTAATGTGAGCATTGTAATATTATTTGGCTCCATTTGAACTCTTTGTGTGTGTTTGATCTCAATTGCATGTCTCGTTCATTTTTAAGGCCTATACTGTCTTCTCTGTTGGTATGATTAGTGCTTAAGGTCTTGTCCCTTAAATGTAAAGTGTTTTTATTGAATTCATAAGCTATATGAGTTCCAATTGCTGACTGTAACATCTAATAATTGTTTTTCCTCAAATTGTAGTCGCTTTGTTCTGAATGTGCCAAAGGAGGATCAGCAATCTTTTGAGAGAATTTTGTTTCTTGTGGAGTATGCACATTGGTTTTATGAGGACAATTCTGTAGAAAATAATCCATCTTTGAAGTCATTCACTCTGAAGGAATTTACATCTTTAAGTATCCTTTGCTGTTAATTGTTTCACTAATGCTCAATATTATCAGATATAAAGTACTTTAATACTACTATACTGCATGTTTCTGACCATTACTTGCCTTCCTTAACATGTTAATAGTGTTCAACAGTTGTGATGTTTTAAAGCCTTATGTCCCCCATATTGATGACATATTTAAAGATTTCACATCATACAAGGTTCGAGTTCCTGTAACTGGCGCAATTATTTTGGATGAAACATATGAACGGGTAAGTTTCTTCTGAATTAAGCTTTTTATGTGTTTGATCCTTGGTAGGTTATTTTTAAATTCTGTCCTTCTGATGCTTCTGTAATCAGTTCGTTTTTTGATCTAACCGCAAAGTATATGATGGGGTTTCTGTTGAGATTTTGTATCAAGATTGGTAACAGCTAAATGCACATTATTGAGGAATAGTAAGTTTACCATGTGACATCAAGGCATCATTTTGGATCTGAATTATTTTTTCATTTGAATTGAAGCATTTCTAGTTTTTTCTTGCTAACCAAACACTATAAAAGATTTAAGATAAAAACTCTTAGATGTAAAATAGATTATTGAAGTTTTAACCAATGCTTACCTAAATTTATGAAGTACTCGAGTATCATAATAACAACCAATGCTTAACTAATTTCAAGAGCTAATCTAGAATAATAATAACCCTGTTTGGTAATAATGTAACTTAGCAATAGTTATCTAACATAACAGTTGACGGTCTTTGTTATTTACCAGAACCTGCAGCAAATTCGGTTGGTGTTATCTTTCTTTTGTTTTTTAGTTGAACCCACGTTCTTTATTATTTATTATTTAATATATAGTTATGGATCCTATATATTTTGTGTATGCAGTGTGTACTAGTAAAAGGATGGAAGGGGACAAGCTGGAGTTTCCCTAGAGGGAAAAAGAACAAAGACGAGGAAGATGATGCTTGTGCCATTAGAGAGGTAAATATTGTTGTTTCTTGCAATTGTATTACATCCTTTTATTTGTGTCCCTAGCTACCTTATCTTTTTTGTTGGCTGCAGGTTCTGGAAGAAACAGGATTTAATGTGTCAAAACTTATTAACAAAGACGAGTATATTGAAATGACATTTGGGCCACAGAGGGTTCGACTGTACATAGTTGGAGGTGTGAAAGATGATACAACTTTTGCTCCACAAACCAAAAAGGAAATCAGTGTAAGTGATCTAACAATGCATAGATGTGTACATTGTTGACCAAAGAGATCCAAAATGAATGAATTTAAGTGGCAATTAAAATATTAGAACTGATTTTATCATCTGAACCTACCATGATACGTGACTGTCTGATAGCAGCATCTCAGTAACTATGTGGTTTTGGTTGCAGGAAATTGCATGGCAACGTCTTGATGAACTTCAAACGGCAAATCGGGATGTAATAGCACGCAGTGTAGCCGGTCTTAAGCTTTACATGGTTGCTCCATTTTTGAAGTGTGTGCGCAATTCTATATAATTCTAAATATGATTTTGTATTTTCGTTATATTGTTGATACATCTATATCCAGCTACTAATGTATTAAAAATGGCTTCCATCAGAGCTTTGAGATCTTGGATTTCGTCACATCAGCCCCCAGTTGCACCAAAACCAGATTCACCTGCTAGAGGTTTGTCTCCTTCCCCTTCCTATCACTTGTAAGTTGTAACTCATGAATGGCCTTGAACTGATAATGTATAGGTGTTTAGATCTTGGTCTGACCTTTTTAACATTTTATTTGGGGTGGTTCCATTTATACTCCTGGAAACTTGCATAATATCATTTTTATGTTACCAAAAAATTAATATTAAATATTCATAATACTTAAAAGCCGGGGGTCTCTTTGGAAGCGGTCTCTCTACCTATCTGGATAGAGGAAAGACTTGCCACCACCTACCCCCCAGACCCTGCTCTTGAGTGGGATATACTGGGTTTGTTTGTTTGTTTGTTTATTCATAATACTTAAAATTTCATATGAACTTGCTTTATCCAATACAAATATGATATGATCATCATACTCTTCTTTGGATTCTAAACTCTCATATCCTAATGCAAGTCTTAAGGAATGGCATACGTATGATAAATTTGAATATGTATATTTTATATTATGATATTTTGTTGTGTAAATATGATATTACACCAAGTTTTTGAACGGATCTTTTAATTTTTGTGGGTTTATCTGTATTTTCCATATCGTGGGCCCTCTTTGATAATCACATTTTTGTTTCTGATAGTACTTTAAAAATGTTGAAATATTGGAGATGTGTCGAACCAAATTCCTTTTTAATTCTGATTTTTCTATATTTATTGATGTTTGGAGGGAAGCCATGAGCCTGTGGAAGGCAAAAGGCAGTTCTTCAGGGAGCAACTTGGTGATGACAGAAACTTCATCAAACAGTAACCTGGTTTCGGTACCAGTTTCAGTTTCAAACTCTAACAACTCTTCTGACAAAGGCCCTGGCCGAAGCTTCAGAAACTTTCAGTTCGACGTTGTTCCCATATTACAAGCAATTGAGACCGCTTTCTCGTGAACTTATTGCACATAAAAGTCGGAATTGGCGTGTGTATAGATGGGTGACATACGGGTAAGTATTAGTCTATTTGAAACAGTGTTGGCAGACTAGACTTTTGCCTTTGGAATGGATATACTGGGAAACTTTCATATGTTCTGGCATCTGATGGAGTATGTATTCATTACATTCAAGTTAAAACGACAGCCTAATTTAATTTAATTTTGTTGTTTTTGGCTGTTTTGTATTTCTTTTGTGCGCCATATGTACACATCATATTTACAAGCTTTACCATACTAGTAGGAGTACAAATCATGACCCCCGCAACTTATGTTTTGAAAATAATATTATACCAAAAATATTCAAAAAGGGCTGTGGCTTTTTGCATTGTTACTTTGGCTAGTAGCAAGGTAGTGTGTGTATTTAAGCTTTTATGTCTGTAAATTTGGGTTATGCAAAGTATTTAGCTGTTTTCTTTTTCCTTGCATCCTGTTTTTACTATAGCATCTTTTTTTGTTAATTTTTTATTAATCTTTACTCCTTTTTTTGTTAATTTACAATGCTTTAAAGGACTTTCAGGTTTTAGCATATAAGAGGTTATTAAAAGACTCCAGATTTGTCTTATAACACTTTTGTTTTTTATAGAACTCGTTTCGATTGCATCATTCATTATCATTTGTAATGTATTAAAGGATCACGACTAGTGTTTAACTTGATTTGAAGGCTGTCCTCGTGAAATACTCTATTTGTAACTCAATCTACTACGCCACTTGGATAACACTCTCAGGGGTTAACATAACTTCTCTCTGATTGTGCATGGTTCGTGAAGAGGTCAGAACGTTTCGTGATTTGTTATACGCAGCCTTACCCTACAATTTGTTTAGGATGTTTTTTATAGCTTAAACCATTGACTTTAAGATCACAAAGCATATTAGTTGCTTCAAGTCCTACCCTCTATGAGGAAAAAATGTGTCTCTCATCTATTTCTACATTGTGATCATAAGGTAAACCGTCTTTGATGTCCCATCCCTAATGGAAGTGTTCTCGCCTTTAATAAAGGCGAAATAAGATAGGGTTTTTGTGACACTGGACGTGCTTAGAGTTTTGCCTTGTAGGACTTTATTTCGCATTGACTAGTTAACGTTATTATATGTAGTCGTAAAAATATCAAAACTAATTATTGTTATTATATGTAGTGAAACATCAAGCATCAAAGCATCAGTGGAAGACTAACAGTGAATTTGATATGATTTTACATAAATGTTGGTTATTATGTATATCGTTGTTTTCATTTTTGCATTGAACCAAATGAAATCTATAACATTACAAAAACAAATGGTTTCATTTGATAACAAACCGCCTCTTACACTACGATTTCAAGATAACTTTACTTTCTTCTAGGTTGAACTATAAGATCGTATGGGAAGATTGTTATCTTCTACATCTACTTGACAAAAACCTATTTAGAAATGAGACACATACCTAGCAAAAGTTACAAAGGATAAAAAGACTGATTGGGAGTAATAAAACCAATTTTATGTTAAATACCTCCATAAATTACTAAATTGTTATGTGATGACCATTCTTGTATGCATGTGCTCATCTTGTCACACTTGATTTTCGGTCACGCCATGCTGACATCATATCTGAATTGGTGAATTACGATGATATGAGATGGTTATCGATGAAGATGAAGACATACTTTATTTCTCTCATTTACATGTTCTCATTATCATGCATCAAACAGTCAACACAAATCCAACACATTTAAACATCAACATCCATCTGGAAATTACATCATCGTTACCACCCATCCGTCACTGACATCTGTATGAGACATGTCATCATAATGTCTGCAATTAACAAACAAAATAGAGGAGCGACAATGAAGATGGCAGCCACAACTAGAATTAGAAATCTGCTCAAACTTCCCTTTTGCCGACTGTTAATGTTTCAAAAAGCAATCCCTACAAATACAAATTCTAATTTTCAACCAAATGGAGCTCCACACACCTACTTTTTAAGTTGCACAACAGTACACAAAGAGAAGCCTACAAATTCCTAAAACCTCCTTTTTTTCTCATCAAATTTGTAGCCCCTTCAATCAAGGCTCTACCAATTTGGTTGCATCAACTGATGGGCTGATTGCAGTGGCTGCTGCAGCATTGCTCACTTCATCTTCTGTTGGTAATGATGATATGGCCGATGGAGATTTGGAGTCCTCATGAGAATCTGTATTCTTCTTCACTTCAATTGGGGTTATAGAGCTTGTCACAGGCTTGGTAGGAGCAGCAAAAACTGGAACCGCGTGTCTGATGGTGACTGGAGGTGCTACACCACCACACATAGGCGATGGCCTCCCAAACTGTGGAGAAAGCTGATTAAGCGGAGGCGGTGCTACACCCATACGTGGTGGCAGAGGGAGTGGTGGGGCAGAGAAAACAGGAATCGAGTTACGTATAGTCACAGGTGGAGCGATTCGAGGGTGAGCCCTCAATTGCCGAACTGGGATGTATGGGGCTGCTCCAACTGCAGGAAACTTGTGCTGGCGGGGTAGGGTGAGGTTTTCTGTTGATTGAGATGGTGGTAATGGTGGCTCATTGGCGGTGGTGGGAACAAATTGCTTTTGAGGTGTTTTCATGCATGTTTGAGGTTTATTCAATGAATTGGTCTGGCGATTTCTACTGGTATCCGATTTGGGGTATATTAATGGAAGGATTTTTGATGTTGTGGTCGGAGGTGGTTGGCCATTAGGTGTTTTTGGTTTTGGCATGTCAAAACGGATTGGAAAGGGTATATTAGACATCCTTGCTTTTAACCTGAATTTCTGTAAAGCACGGGCCACAATAACATGCTCTTGCTCCTCAGTGTTGCCCTTTTGCAATGATAAACTTTCTGATTGCTGCGTTACTGAACAGCAGAGGATATAAGTGTCATTCATTTGTATTCATAGTTCATATGAACGAATAACAAATACACAAACAGAAATATATGTATACATACATACATACATACATACATACATACATACATACATACATACATACATACATACATATATGTATGTGTGTGTATGCAAGGACTGCAAGGGAATATAGCAACTATAAGCGGCAATTTAAACCCAATTACTTGTAAATCAATTGAAGAAATCTCTAGTGGGTCAAACTGGAACTTAGAAAATGGCTTAAAAAGTTAAAAGAAAACAGATAAATATCAGTCAAAGCCTGGACAATCAAACAGGTCAAAAGTAGCACCTCCTAGATCATTTTATTTGAGTGATGATTGATGATACAAATTCGGTAATTATAAATGTGCACTATTAATTGTTAAAAAGAATTGTGTGTTTTTCACGTTAACCCAACCCCTACCAATGACTTTCTTAACTATACCGTCTTTTTTATATTGATCATTCAAGATGGGGGATTTGGCGTCGTTCCAACATAATCAAGACTTTTCCACACTCCACAAGAAGAAAATAAGAACCCAAAAACAGCATATCCTGAATCAGACATCAATTTAAATTGCATGACTTACAAAGTTTTAGAGATGACCATGCTGACATGGCAGCATTCTTTTCAGCTTGTTTCTTGTTTTTGGCTGGTTCTCCTGTAAATATACAGCCAGCTAATTCTACAGTGCAGGTGAAAACAGGCAAATGCCCTAGGCCTGACCTAAAAGTTGTGTATGTTGGTAAAGATGCCCCTACTCTTTGAGAAACCTCCTGCAAAAGATTCTTATACACCCCTGTCTCATCCTGTCAATCCCAAAAAGATATAGCAGGGTAATCAGGTTTCTTCAGAAAGTTATGCATGCAAGATAAATTAGAGCGTCATTACAGTTTTCCGTTGTACAGGTAGAAGCCATATTACTACAATACATAATCCTTAAGTATGACATTGTAAGAGATTTTCATTTTTACGGACTGTTGCATGTTCCCTCAGATCAGAACCTTTAACTTCCAAGGTATAAGCACTGAAAGAATATATAACTATATGTTCTTTTATGGACTCTATCTAAGAAGATTACACACATAGTACAGATATTTGGAACAGAGTGTAACTGTTCAATGTGACACAAAAAAGAGATATCACGCGGGATCATTTTGAAACGGAAATAAATCTTATTTCTATGATAGCCTTTATACATAGAATCTATTTCATATCCTGATCTTGTGTCATGGGACTGAAGCATAAAACCATCTAAATTCCAGGTTGAAGATATTTTAAAGATTGCCTATTGATGAATGATTCCCGTTGTGATTGGCTAGCAAGTGACTTTACTTAGATGCTTATTTTCCAAAATAATGATGCATCATTAAACTGGGATCGATCATTAAAACCTCTGTAACATAACATAATGAAATCCACCACATCTCTGATGGCCTCTACACCCAAGAGGGGAAATAAATAATCACAAATATCGATGTATGAACAGTAAAACTCTAATTCAAAAACATCATTAGGGATATTAAAGGATATGCCCCCCATATAGTTAAAGGAAATTAAGAAGGAACTGCCTCATCATGCCTAAATCCCAATAGCCTACTTTCTGCCGCCCCTTAAGATCTATCTCTATACAATACCTGTCCAAATCCCTAGTAAGACAATCCAGTTAGCCTTCTACTAACATTCCTAATGAAAAAGGGCCCGACAAGACCATACTTCCAATAAACCCAGGTTCTATTTACACAAATGCACTTCATCAACCTTCCATCCCAACATTTCTTTCAATTCCAATGATTACTTCCTCAAGAGCTAATTGCATTATAATCAAGGGCTGCTTATAAAATGGACAAGTGACAAAGAGAGTCAAGAATAGTAACATATTGTGACGTTTATGCTGTATAGATTCACTTGAAAGAATAAACCAAAGGCATGTTCTGATTATATCTAACCATAAGATTTGTGAATAAATGCTAAAACCTAAACTAGCTTCTTCATGCTTGTGTTACCACAAGTCCACAATCAGTTCACTCATTGTTATGGAAGTGACTACAGTCACTACACTTCTAACATTTCCTATGAACCCAAATGCAGGCCAGTATCCTACTATCCTAATACACTCTTAACATTTCCTATTCATCCACCCTATGGCCTGCTTAATAACCACAAAACCAATAACCAACAGTGACAAACAAAAGAGGCGTTCCAATATCAATACTTTTCGCAAGAACCCTATGTAACATTACAAAATCTACCTAATAATACCCAAATCTAAAACCACTATAGCCTTTAAGAACCCTACAAAGAACTCCAAAAATCAACTTCAAACTTAAAGTACAAATTCTCATTATAATTAAAAAAAGCGCAAATTGTAGCTGAAAAGATTAACAAAACACAAATTCAAAAGCTCAAACTTACAAACCCTAGACACGAAATTGAAAAGCAAAGACTCACCAGTATCCTAGCAGCGAGAGAATTAGAAGGACCTTGACAAGCAAGTTCACTAAGAGCCACCTCGGCGGCAGAGTGCTCCGCCTGCCTCAACGTATTGCAGTAATTAGGGCTCTCATACGTCTCACCATTGAAATTAACCGTCGCCTTGAACCGCGGCGCGTGATCCGGACCTTCTCGTATGCAGGTGTACGACGGCAGATTAAAGCAGCTCCTCTGCGCCAATTCCTGCAGCTGATTCTTATACATCTCGATCCAACACCAAAATCACATTCGAACACACAACAACTCCGATTAGATTCGATCAAACAGCAGATCGATAGATTAATGACGGATTGCAATCTGGTGATTTCTAGGGTTTTGATTGCACTATCAATGCATGTGTGTATTCATGAATCTGTATGTATATGTTTGTGATGAGAGAGATTTAGTGAAGTAATGATGTGATGAGAGAGAATGAGTGAACAAGTACTGTGTGTGTTGTGAGCTTTGGTAGGGTGTGGTCGCCCTCACGGTAAGGGCATGACTTTGTGAACTTGAGTTTTCAAATGGTTGTGATTGACGGCTGTGATTTGAGGCCCTAATATTGGACGATTGTAAGATGGGGGTGCAGGAAGTTATCGTTGTAGACGATCATAATTGACTTGTTGAAAATAACCTTTCAATTAATATGGTCACTTTTCTTTAAATACGTCTATTGAGTACTTCAAATTATACTATTACTTAAAGTAAAGTTGCTAATGTGTAATGGGACGAGCTTGAATAGCTTATTTGATACAGTTTTTACTTTTTAGATTAAGTGTTATAGGATTTGGTTAGGGGATTAATTGAGAAAATAATATTGTCAGGTGACTCAGAGATAGACAGATTTTCTCACCCAAAAAAGAGATGTAATGAGAGGGACTTTTTAGATTAAGTGTTATAGGATTTGATTAAATGTGAGGTTTTATAGGTCTTTAAAATTAAATTGTGTTGGGTGGTGATTGAAAAAAACACTAATATTACCGTTGTCACATTACTTGACGCCGTGATCAACACCAAGGGCGCAACCTAGCACCCCAAATTGATTATGGGTGTAACAGTGTTGGGTGCGAGCTGGATAATGTGCCATCGAATAACACCCATCAACACCACCATACACGCATACTCTTAGATGAGAGTCGTTGTTCAAACCCAGACAAGGTATAACATTGACTAATTTTAAAAATAAAAGTAGGATAGTTTGTCGTTAAAAAAACATAAAAAACAAAGTCAATGGCCAAGGAGGGGTTAGATCATTAGTCATTGAAGCAAAAGGTCATGGGCTTGACTACCTTAGGCTCACCTCCAAACAATATTTTTTTGTCCCCAAACCCATGTCTGCATTTTGCATTTTACGAGCATTATATAAAATGCTTCTGGCTCATTCATTTTATAAAAATTCTCGTAGAAGCAATTAATGCTCATCGAAATAAGGAAGCTAAAAAAGAATCTGTCCGAATTGGACCAATCACAAAGCGGCAACATGTTCAGACGATGTTTCCGAAGGCTCCACTACCATATCACTCGTCAGAAATTGTCACCTCGGATAGCCATCCCATCGTGTCTTATTAATGCCCCAAAATAAGAAAATGATTGCACGATATTACCTAGAAATTGAAAGAACACTTCAAGTCCATCCTATTAAAATTAACATAATAGACTAGGAGGATTTCCTGACGTAAGGTACTTTTTAAACCAGTTTAAGAAACCACCGGATATGATAAATCCATAACAAAGCAAATCTGGTACATGTATCAAACATCCAAAGGATAATAATTATCATCAATCTTTAACTGTTGATACAACACACCTTTGATCGCATGAAGGGTAGGGCCACTTAACAAACTCTTTAGGGTCACTGCCATCATCATAAAAGACAGATTACACATACATTATACAATACTATAAATCAAGGTAGGGGGATCGATTTTCCCATGCACAAAATACTTTCCTAACTCTCTCATTCTATCCCCATAATGTTTTATCACCAATAAATTTATATTAATGTTGGAGGGTAGTTACAGGAGTTTTTCCTTGCTGTAACGACTTAACCGGTGTTGTTTGAGTATGTGTAGGTCAAGAGCTGAAGAATTTGGTATAGTAAATCGAAGCTCGAGTGGAATCATCCAAATCTGTTGGGAACTCCCATTTAATCGCACTAATCCGTAATATCTATGTGATTTCTAGCTCTAAAAGTACAAATGGTTATTAAACAAACAAACAAACAAACCCAGTCTATCCCACTCAAGAGCAGGGTCTGGGGAGGGTAGGTGTAGGCGAGTCTTTCCTCTATCTTGTTAGGTAGAGAGACCGCTTCCAAAGAGACCCCCGACTCGATAGCAAAAGTCATACTGAAAGCCAGACAACAATACAATAAATCATACAGCACATAACATACAGTATACAAAAGGCCATATCGATAGCAAGACATCATACAATAAATCATACAACACATAGCCTACAGCACACAATAAATCATACAACATATAGCATACAAATATCCTAGGTGCGTGTAGAATCACCGTTAAAGGGCAGATATGGGCTACTTAGACATCAGGCCCCGCAACCAGACTTGAAATACCCTTCCTGCCTATAGGTCGAACTAGAAGTTCTTAATTTTAATTCTACGCCTCCACTCAGTCCTATCCTCGATCATGTGCTCAGAGAGGTGCAAGTGTGTCATATCTCGCCTAATTACCTCATCCCAAGTCAATCTAGGTCTTCCTCTACTCCTCCTACCCTCTACGATGATGTTCTCTACTGCTCTAACTGGTGCCGCCATTGGTCTCCTCTTGACATGCCCAAACCATCTTAATCTTCCCTCTCTTATTTT
>BJCO01673628.1:0-14685 GCA_018326465.1 Flaveria floridana | reverse complement strand
ATAAGTGGACGACGTAATACTGCTTTGGCTCAGACCAACTCACGGTGTTACGTAATACTGCTTTGGCTCAGATCAACTCACGGTGTCAGGCTGCAAACCATCTACATATGGCTGCCACGCCAGGACGACATGTTTTTGGTTTGACCATCATTGCCAACGAATTGAAGCCAACACGATGCAGCACAATGACAAACATTAAACAGTCAATTACACAAGACCCTGAAGGGTCTTTAACCAACTGGAACTATTCTGATGAAACCCCTTGTTCATGGAATGGCATTGCATGTAAAGAACGGAAGGTAATCTCTGTTAGCATACCCCAAAAGAAGCTTTTAGGGTTCATATCTCCTGCTATTGGGTCGCTTTTTGAACTTAGACACCTTAACTTAAGGAACAATAGGTTCATGCAGCACAACGACAAACATTAAACAGTCAATTACACAAGACCCTGAAGGGTCTTTAACCAACTGGAACTATTCTGATGAAACCCCTTGTTCATGGAATGGCATTGCATGTAAAGAACGGAAGGTAATCTCTGTTAGCCTACCCCAAAAGAAGCTTTTAGGGTTCATATCTCCTGCTATTGGGTCGCTTTTTGAACTTAGACACCTTAACTTAAGGAACAATAGGTTCATGTGTGGGTTGCCCTTGAGCTTTTTAGAGCTCAAAAGGTTCAAAGTTTGGTGCTTTATGGAAGTCAGCTATCTGGGTCAATACCAAATGAAATTAGAAGGCTTACTTACCTCCAAAATCTTGATTTATCAAGTAATTTGTTCAATGGGTCATTACCCATGTCACTGATTCAATGTAAGAGGTTAAGAACACTTGATTTGAGCCAAAACAATCTCACTGTTTCAATCCCAGATGGGTTTGGGTCCAATTTGGGCTTTCTTGAAAAACTTGATCTTTCATTCAACGAGTTCACTGGTTTGATCCCTAAAGATTTGGGGAATTTGTCTAATCTGCAAGGAACTGTTGATTTGTCTCATAATATGTTCAATGGTTCAATCCCACATAGGGTTTGGGAAAACAAAGCAGAGATGACCGTAGGAAGCTCCGGCAGCAATAGCGGCATTGGCCGCACCCACACCACCGTCGGCCGTCCATCGCCGGCTAGGGTTTGTAAAACAAAGCACAGATGACCAAGAACCTTCACAAAGAACGCACCTGCTACACCAGCTACACCAGCCACACCAGTCGAGAACCTTCACGAAGAACGCACCTGCTACACCAGCTACACCAGCCACACCAGTCGAGAACCTTCACGAAGAGGTTCTCTCGAAGAACAGACACGACGAAAACAACCGCCCTACACCGCCGGCCGTCCATCGCCGCCTACTGCCGCCTCCACCTATCGGAAACATCACACCGTACGGACGTGGAAGTCGGAAGGGCGACGACGTCGGCGGCGGAGAAAACCATCACACATCTGAGAAAATGAGGGCATTTCCCCTTATAAACAGGTAGAGACCAGAGGGGGTAAAACGCAAAAGAGAAAGGATGTGTGGCCAAAATCAGAAAACCATAAAACCAACTGCTCATTCCATCTTGTCTTTAAATATATAGGGTAATTATAGTTTAGGCCGGTCATATTAATTATTTTTTATTATGTATATCATGGGAAAGACGAAAACTATTTTATATCTTTGTTTGTTAAAAAAATATCTAGTTTTTATGTGTAAAAATACTCATCTGAATGACCGAAGAAAATTAGATATTTAGAGTTTGAACGAAATCGCTTACCAGAAGCGAATCACCAACCTGGACATATAACCCGAATCATAACGATAGGAAAAAAAAATAAATGGTTCCCGTGACTTTCGCCCCCCCCCCCCATATATTTGTTCAAGTTTCACAAGTGGTAATTAACTTTGTATTTCATTTACACTAGGTTATAGACTCGTATATTATGTGGGTCATATATGAAAAAAACACCATAATTTATAAAAAGTGCAAATGTTTCTTATAACTGAAATTACGTAAGCGAATATTACTAACTTGGTATTACTAACTATTAACATGTCGTTCAAAAACAAATTTTTATAAAATTTGTTTATCCCAACTCAAAGATCTTGATTTGGGAAACATCATGACTAATAAAGAAAGCATCCTCATCCAAATTTATTTCTAACATAGCATCTGCATATGTGCATAATATGTATGTTTACCATTGCACATTTATATTTGCCTAAAACTTGATATGATGGTATTAAAAACGTATCCAAAAAAACATCTTAGCATCCAAATATGTATATATGTATAATATATATCTATAAGCATAAATTATACGATAAATAAATTCTTCTAGTTTTATACCTGTCGTAAGAAATTCACCACTAATCAGTTTTAAAACTTAATGATGATACATTACTTAGTTAAAGTAGTATAAATATAAAAACATTATTACATTATTCTTTGCATATGTCCCGCACATAATATCACAAAGATGAAAGATCAAACCCGTAGAGAGATTTATTTAGGTTCCCTAAATAGTGTATGCCCATTTAACATATTAGCTCAAGTTTGATGACAGATGGTTGTATTCCTAGCATCATAGCTTAATGACACCAATGACATCCTAATTCAAGATGGTTATCTTTGTGAGTTTAGACTTCAAACCACCTATCATAACAATCTTGTGTAAAAAAATACTCTATCAAGTGTTAGTGAAAATCATGAAACATATTCTTCAGTTACACATGTTTGATATCTGCTTGATATTGATTAGAAACTCGTTGAACCAACAAAACTTCAAAGTTTCTTAATCAATATCAATTTTAGTTTTAATTTAAGTTTAGATACATGTAGAGAGCAAACTTTGAAAAGCATTGTAGAGAGTTGGGAGAGGCTTTACATGAACAACTTCACCTTGGCTTCTATGCAAAGTTTTTTACATCTGATCTATATATATAGAAGGCAACTGGACACCAACTATAAACAAACAAATTAAACCGTCAACACGTTTACATCTTAACTAAAACAACAAATAAATATGAAATTTAGAATAAGTAATGAAACAAAGGAAACCATACTTGTCGATTTCTTTTATAAGAATGAAAACCAACTTAGACATAATTGAGCTCTTGATAAACTCTTCTTGCAAACTCATCAACTAGGGCAACAACAATACTACTGATTACATCTACATACCTATTTATAAGGAAACTAGACCCCTTATAAGGTAAAAGTCTAGTCTAATTGGACTAAATATTTAAGTTGCAGCTTGTAAACTTGACCCAAACTGGTTGCAGCAGTTGGAGTCGATGACTCTTAGGAGTAAATAGAATCAAGTGAAAGCCTTAGCTCTGTTCCAATACATGCAAATGCTTTTCAGTCTGCACATGTGGGTATACATCATTTTGTTTTCCAATTAAAAGTACACAATAATGTTATTTCACTAATGTATTTTTTAAACTCATAGTGTTCAATGTGCTATTTTTGTCATTATTTTTATATATTATATAAACTTCTTGTTATCTTTCATTATGTTTTACAACTAGAATTACACAATCATGTTATTCCATTAATGCATTTTATAAATGTCATAATGTTTTAGTTAACATAATGACGATAAAAAAACACAATGACTAAAAATATTTGTTATCTTTTTATATAATGATATTATACTCATTTTAAAGATAAAAACGTGTGTTTTATGATATAATAGTTATAGATAAAAGTGATGTTGTATATAAAAGTTATGAATGTTTAAAAAATTAGGAGAACTTGAAAATAATCAACAAAAATGGTTATAACTAAAATGCTTCTCTATCAAACTTCTTTACAATTTAGTCTTAACCATTAATTAAGAATATTGATGGTTGAGATTAGTTTTTACATTTTATAGCTTTAAACTCTTTTTTTTATTTAAACCCTTCTCAAATACCACCTTTTCTTTTAAAATGAAAAATAGAGTTAATTACATGGTTGGTCCCTATGGTACGCTCATATTGCAACTTGATCCTAAATTTTAAAAAGTTACATCATTAGTCCTAACTAGTTGATAAAATGTAACACATTTGATCTTCTAAATGGATGAACGTTAGTTTTTGGGATTAAATGGGTGTGAAATTACTTTTTTTACCCCGAACTAAATGACAAAATATATAAAATAATAATAAATATATTATCATCAACATCATCTTCATCATCATACCAACCCCATTGGCTCCATCCCCGCCCTTTCTCTCCGGCAATGTCGGTCGCCAGCAGTCCCCCCAACACCATGGCCACCCACATTGACAGCCATTCCACCCGGTCATCATCATCATCCACCACCATCGTCGACACTTGAGTCTCAGACATCCCACGGTCATACTTCAATTAGGGGTTTCAAACGACCACCACCACCATACCATCACCACCAGTTCTTCCGACCACTAATACAACTAAAAACCAACTGCTGCCGCAAGACCCATAACAATCTTATCACCCCTTCCCCTCATCTTTACCTTAACGGTAACATTCATCACCATCACCAATTATTCCGATCAAATAACCCCAACACATAGCTACTCAATGTAAACCTACAAATTGAACCCAGAAGTCGAAAATCAAATAAATTTGACGAAGATTGAGATGCGAATGTCTGATTAAAGGTTTCGAACCGTGGCTATATTGTTGGGGGGGACCACAACAGTGGTGCTTGCAGTGGTAATCGTGGTGGTGGATGATGTGGTGGTGCCGATGATCATAGTCGGATGTGGTGGTGCTTTCCATGGTGTATGATTTGGTTACGAAGGGGTGAAGGAGAAGGGGCAGTGGTGGAGGCACGGTGAAGAATGGCGGATGAAAGTGGTGGGGATCTAGTGATTAGAAAATGGGGTGTTAGTCGGAGAAGCATTCGTAGCCAGGGATGATGGTGGGTTTGGTCGGCAACACTATGGTTGTAGGGGCATGTAGGGGTATTTGGGTTGACTATGTGTGTGTATATATATATATATATATATACATATATATACACACACATACATACTAGTGGGTGTCCACACGCGTTGCGACATAAGTATCATGTTAAATGATGAAAAGTACGTTATAACAATAAACGGCCCTAAAAACGTTTAATTGATCATGTTGTAAATGCAGGGTTAAGAACGAAGATGAGGTCATACATAGATAGCCGACCATATTTTTTTATTAAATATAGAAGGATATTTGGCATAACTTGTTTAGTGGAGCTTAACCTTTTAATAATTATCAACATAATATTATATATTTGATGCATAACTCTCTAAGCACGAATAAAACATGAACATGTTAGAGGAGGTTTGAAGCCTATGTTTTTTTCATAAATGAAAAGCGGAATGTCCTTTGGGAAATGATAAGGATTTGGTTTAAAATTTTAAAGCGAAATATATAAATTATCTACAGTAGAATATCGGTAATTATGCGATAGGGAGGTCAGTGTTTGTTAAAAGTCTTGCACAGCTTGATTATCTCGTCCATATGGGTTGTCCACTATTCATCATTCCAATCATTTGTAGTAGGTTAGTCCTTCACTTAATTTCCTACATTTTTGGATGTCGAAGGAGTCCCCTGTTTTTTGTCGTCTTTTACCTGTGTGGTTAGTTTCGAAGGAGGTGATGCTGAGATGAAAGAATGTTTAATTATCAAGTATTAATGGTATGTGTGTTGTGTGTTGTTGATCGTATATATATATTTACACACATATATGTACATGTATATATATATATATATATATATGTATGTATCCATATATTTATATACGTAAAAATGCAATGTAAGAGGTGATTTAGAGGTGCTAGTTGATGTTTTCGGATTTATTTTGTTTCATCCATGGCTGATTTGCAGTCCTTGAAATGTTCGGGAGGTGAATTAGGGCGTGCCCTTTTTTTCTCATGCTTGCTTGAGAAGCAAAAGTGTAAATATTTTTTGTAATAATGATATACAAACCACGGTAGTATGTAGTGTGAAATGGAATGAGTGTAATTTACATACCAGTTGTATTTGTATTCAATTTGTTTGTAGCATCCATGTTGTGTTAGAGGATCTGTTGCCTTGAGGCGGGAATGTCACTAATGTGTCATGTATGTGTTAAAGGAGTAGGTGTTATGTGTTGTGGGATTTAATCATATTATTATGGAGCAAATGGTTATGACTATTTTGATTGTTTATGGGAAGGTTGTGACATATGTGTACATGGTGTGGCCATTTAACTGTTGTACCTGTGGGTGCAGTGGGATGGGTGTCATCCCTGTATACCTCACGGTATACGACGTTACAGGTGTAAATACCACCTTCCCTAAACTTTTGTGTACCAGTGACCAAGACCTTTGTGTTTTCACGTGATGTGCCTCGTGACAATGCCATGTAAAGTTGGGCATGTGAGAAAACAAGTTCTGGTAGGAAAACCCCTACGTACCCTTGGGATTTTTTTATTTTCATGTAGAATCTCAGGCGAACTAGGGATTGCTTTCATTTCAATTTGAATGGAAACATGTCATCCTTAGAAGGCATAGGGGGACTCTTTATAGGAGAACTCTTTTTCCCTTATGGTCACCTGTTGATATTTCTGCATCAATAATATTTTGTTGAAATGCTTTACAAATAAGTATTGTGCCATTGCAGAGACTATTTGATGGGTCGATGTTTCGTAAAAACATAATGGGACATCCGGTTCTTAAACGCTGAGTGTGTGACGACAAACCGCTGATAGTTATCGAGTTTAAGAACTCGGTTGGGTACAAGTTCTAGTGGCCGTCGTTAGTTGTGTCAAAGCTATAGTAAACTTGTACCACATCCTCAAAAATGTTGATAATACGGTCATTAATGTCGTTAATGTTTTCATTTCTAGTGGTTAAGATTGTCCGTGACATTACATATTCGGAGGATTGGGCGTTAGTCTAGAGGAAGGGGAAGATGGCATTTATGAGTTGTTTCAAGAAGTTTTCTCTGGTTGTAAATGGGATCGTCATGTCTTCCGGAATATGAATGAAGGTTGTTCTGTGATGGGTTCTGTGCCGTCACTACTTGTAATAGGAATTTCGAGAACCACAGATCTATGATAGCTCTCATGTTTATTGACAACCACATCTTTTTTAGTTAACATCTAAATTGGTGGCATTCGGAGGCTAGCATATACTATCTAGGCTCGTGTACCCCGTCTAATAACCGGTAACACTAACTTGAAGTCTCATCCCATTACTATTATCTTTTGGAAAATTACAGGTTTGGTCCTAACTATTTGCCAACTCATAACATGATTTGTTCCTGAATCTAAATTTTGTTAAGTTTTACATTTAAGTTGTAAGGCTTCGTTCCCGAAGACCTCACAGTTGGTCAATCATAGCAATAAAAAGAAACATTACTTAATTCTTAAAACAATGCAGTAGAATTAACATTAAAAGCCATCCATTCATTAAGAAAAACTATTGCTAAGAAATACACTTATAATTGTTATCAGTTATAAAAGATCATTTAATTGCATTACAAAACAACAATATTATTAATCATGAACGGATGCAAGTATTGCCCCGACGAGTAACCTCCCTGTGGTACCATCCTCAGCAAAATTAATTGCCAACTGAAAATGCATAAAAGTCAGTGTTGCTGAGTGAGTTCTAGTTTTAAAACACTAAAATAACTTGTAAGATTTGTATATGAAAATACCCTTTAAAATAATGTACATTTCTTTCGTACGCGATCACACATCATACTTACATTCAGATAATTTTCATTATTATCATTATTATCCTTCTCATTCTTTCATTATTATCTTTCACTTTTTGTCGGACCAATGTGCAATACCCCAAACATTATGCACGAAGCTAATGCGGGGCCTGAGTTCTATAAATAGACCCCGAACATTGTGCACAAAGCTGACCCAATCATCTAGGGTATGCTACAAAGGTCATGTCAATCTCAGTGATTGACCCTATGTACATCATTCGAGTTAGCTAAACCGTACATAGTTGAGCTTACGACAACATGGTCGTGCACCTCCATTAAATTTGCTTGCAAGTCTTTCATTCGTTCATTATGTTCCACTTTCGTTGATAAATAATCATTCACTTGATTAATAATAATACTTTACGAGTATAAACACACCACGTAAAGTCACATAATAATATAATAATAGGAAACATAAGAACAACCCATAACATGAATAAACTAATCAAATAAAAGCATCAGATCAAACCAATGTCAAACTTTAAAATTCCGTTTTCTCCAAAATTCTAGAAAATTTCTAAGTGTTTTAGGCGCATGGGAACTATGCAGGCGCATGAGCCCTGCTTAGGCGCATCAACACTATACGGGCGCATGATCCTACACTTAGGTGTTTTTCAGCCTAACTCTTGGGCGCATGAACTGTTCAGGCGCATGGACCTACACTTAGGCGCCTGAGGAAAAAGTTGGGCACATGGTCCTGTTCAGGCACATGAGTCGACACTTAATATTTTCAGGCAAGATTTTGGGCGCATGGACACTATTGGAGCGCATGAACCCCGCTTAAGATTTTCTAAGGCAAATTTCCAGGCGCATGGGCCCTGTTTGAACGCATGACTACCTGTTATGCATTTTTCAGTAACTAAATCATTCCTGATCTATATTTGCACATGTTCTAAGCATAAACCTATCAATTTAAACAACCATGACATATATACCAGCATAAAACATAAGCATAAACATACATACACATACGGGTGCATAAATACAACCTTGAAAAACCTTTTAAATGCATTTTCAGCCCCAAAGCTGGTTAAAACACATGTAAATTGGAGTCAAGAACTCACCTATTGCAACAAACAAGCAAAACTCCACCAAAATTGCTCGCACACAAGTTCAGACACCTAAAACAAGCAAAACAAACACCGAAACACATGGATCACTCAATAATCGGTTTTTAAGGGTGAAACCACAAAGACAACGAACCAGTTAACACCAAAAACACATACCTAAGAAGATTTCAGCCTTTCTTCTTCAACAAACCGAGAGAAACAAGGTTTCCAGCTCCTTTCTCCTTCTCGGTCGAACAACAGCAGAAAAGTGTGCATGGCATGGGCGGCCATGCCCTTAAAAGTGAAACTTTTGACTTTTGTGTACTATTTACACAATACCCCCTTCGCCTTTGACTCGTTTATTTTTTTCTTGATACTTTTCTTTTCTATTTATTTTGACCCAAGTTTTGGGTATTACATAAGTAGAGGTGAAAAGTCTAAAATACCCCTAAACTAAAAAACATTATTACCTATCGCCTTCTCCATGTGTCACACCACAGTCGCTGGCAAACCACTATCGTCGGCACACCACCCTCATCAGCACACCCCTTCTCCATCGCCACCCCAACCATTTTCCTTCCTCAATCCCATTGGTTCAACACTACCCACGCCGGCAAACCGACTGCTGGGATACAAGTACCACCATCACTGTCGTATCTTTCTCTTTCTCACTCTCACTCTCTCATATTGTTCTCCGGTAAAAACATAGATCCGATCAAGCGATAGAGGATGATGGTGGTATGATTATGGCAGTTGATGGTGGTTATAGTGATGATGTTTGGGTTACGGTGGTGGTGCGTTGGAAAAGGTATGGTGGTGATGCCGGTAGTTGTCAGCAATGGTGATGTTAGTGTTACGATGGTGGTGGTGGGTTGATGGTGATATATATATATATTTATATAATTGTTTAATAGAAAAGTTTATATATTTTGTCTTTTAGTTAATGGGTATTATAGACTTTTTCACATCCACTTAACTGAAAAAACTTAACATAAATTAGTATTAATGATCAATTGTGTTACGAGTTAGCAAACAGTTAGGATAAAACCTGTATTTTTTTAAAAGTTAGAACCAATATAACAATATAGGCATACCACATGACCAATCGTGTAATTAACTCTGAAAAAAAAAAACACTTATGTCTCGGGTCCGACTCGTAACCGAGAGCATTTGAACCCACACACCCGGAAAAGTAACCATTTGAGAATCGAGATCAACACTTTCACCGGTGCTACCATTAGCCTCCCTCTCGTCTACCCTTGCTTAAACCCTACAATCAAATATTCCCCAGATTTTCATTTGCTCCATCAATTGAAATGTTCAAAAAGTGAGTTTTCACTTCGATTTTCCTTTGAATCTGTTATCATCGTGTGCTTTGATTACATGCGTATTAATTGATCTATGTTCGCCGTATGATCTTATCATCTGATTGAAATTGCTTGTATTTTTTTGCGGAAATGAGTGAGATTTAGCTAGAAGATGTAATGCTATGTGTGCGTTTAAGATGATGACTACAATAGGATTCAATTCACTCTTCGTAGGGGCAATTGCATTGCTTCAGAATCATAGTATATGAACTGATTACTATTGATGTTCTAGGTTTAGAAATGGGATTGGAATTTTAGTTTCTCGTGGTAATCTAGGTTAATGTTTGACTTTGCTAAAAAACGGCAATTTTGCTTACTTCATGTTGCATTGTGTGACCCTTAGATTTACCTCAGAAGATGTATCTGGGCAAAATCAAGTCAAAGCGTCTGTGCAACGTAGAATTCGACAAAGCATTGCTGATGAGGTTGTAGGATGAATCTTTTTTGAAGTTTTATAAATATGCTTGTTCACAAGAGTAATTGACTGAGATTGCCATTTGTATTTCATGCAGTATCCAGGATTAGAACTAGTTTTGGATGATCTGCTTCCAAAGAAGTCTCCTCTCATTGTTGCGAAATGGTTCTCATTTTTTACTGTTTTTTTTGCTTTTTCATATGCACTTGTTATAAACAATGTTATGTTATTTAACAAGTCTCTTAACATTCTTCTTTGATTTTTTTTTTCTTTTAATGTTGTTAGCCAGAATCATCTGAATCTGGTTGTGGTGAACAATGTGCCGTTGTTTTTCAACATACGTGATGGGCCCTATATGCCTACACTACGACTTCTTCATCAGTGTGAGTATACAACGGTTTAGCAAACTAGTTTTACTTTCAATTGTTAGCTTGAAAACTAGTACTGTAGTACATGAAAGTTTGGATGTTGCATAACAGTTTATGATGACTGTAAAGAGTATACTAGTAGATTATGATAAATAGGAATGGACAGAGACCCCTCTTAAGAATAATATTACAATCAAATAGACTAGCTAATACATAATTCACTGCATGGTTACATTATTTCCAAATTTCCAATAGATTGATCTTAAATGCCATCCTGATGTAAATCAGCATGTGTCTTTGAGAAATTGCATTGTCATGTCTTCAACTAGTAATAGTAAGCATCATTAGATGAGCATTTCTGGTCAATGTGTGGGTGGAATTACTTTCTTGATCTGCATTTTAATAAAGAAAGTTAAAAAGCTGACAAAAAAGTGTTGATGGGTCCATTCTGACCTGACGTGGTTGGTGTCACACTGTCACCTGTAGTAAAACTGACTTGTTCAAACCCAACCTGTTTTGATCTCTTTTCCAATCCGTTCATCTCGCTACCTATAACCAGAGTGATGCGGAAAATATCACAAGTTTACATCTCTATCATTTTGCGATAACATTGATGTATTCTTTTGATCCTCACACATTGTTTTAACCATGTAATAGTACAAGGATATGACTAATTGATGTGTGGAACTTTTTTCTTCAGAAAAATATTGAGTTCACATTATGTTTCATAACATCTAGCATCATTTCCTTATTGTCATCTTGCTTAATTAATCTCATAATGGTTTTCTTTTGTTTGCCAATTTGCATATAGATCCAACCATAATGAAGAAACTGCAAGTGGACAGGGGCGCAATAAAATTTGTCCTTGCTGGTGCCAATATTATGTGTCCTGGTCTCACATCTCCTGGAGGTGTCCTAGATGAGGAAGTGGGTGCAGAAACACCGGTGGTTAGTGAAAGGCTATAACAGTAGCTGCTTAATATACCTAAAATGTTAATATAAGTTTGTAGCTCGTATTGTTTCTTCTACATTCATATATGGTTGTTATCAATTCATATTATATTTTAGATGTACACGATGGTTTTTCTAGCTTTCACTAACACATAACTAATTGGTTCTTCTGCCACTATACCAGGCGATAATGGCTGAAGGGAAGCAACACGCTCTTGCTATTGGCTTTACAAAAATGTCAGCAAAAGATATGTAAGTAAATGATTGTCTTTCATCAAATGTCATTTCGCTAACTTTTGTGTGAAATCATAATACAATATGACTGGGAAAACTAAGTTTATGATTATGTGCCTTAAATATCTTGGCATTGATTGTTTGGATGAAAGTAGCATCATATGATTGAAAAAGTCCCCACCAACTGAGAAATTGTGATGTGATTTCAGAAGTGTAATGCAACTTTTGAACTAGGAAAAAAAAATGAAGCAGGGTACTGCAGAAATCGTCATATGTTATGAGCACTATTGTTTGCACACAATCATACAGTTGGTTTAATTGGCTCATTGTTTGATAACATTATAAAAGAAAAGAAAAAAATAAACATTTGTTATTCACAAGTTGTGCCATTAGTATTGTTACATTTTGTAAAAGGTATGACAAGGCTTAAAAGATGGAAGGCACCAATCTATACTTTTTATATTCTGTGAAGTCTTAACTATTTTGTTACTACTGCAGAAAGGCAATTAACAAGGGTATTGGTGTGGATAACATGCATTACCTTAATGATGGTCTCTGGAAGGTAATATTGTAATATGCTCTTTTAAATATGAATATTTACACTTTTGAGAAACTATGCAACAATTGTGTTTCTTATCTGAATTGTTGTCAGTAGGAATTCAGTATCTAAAAACTGAACACACTGAACTACCTGTTATAGATGTGTGTCATACAATTGAATTTTAAACTTCTGTCTTGCTCAAGGTTTTAGGTGATTGTTTTTTATGGACATAGATAGGGAATGGCTAATCGTGGGGTTGAATAATGGGTTTGATACATGTCAAAACAGTTTTGGTTGGGTCAGGTTCTGGTTGACCTGCACCACATATCATCTAAATAGTGATCTAAGTTATTGAATAAATTGGCATTGGAGGTTTTATGCTTAAAATAAAGGTTAAGTGGCTTTCGACCCGTTGGGCCACTTTCTTGTAGCAAATTTTATTTATTTATTTTACGCATTTGATCTTTCAAAAATAAAACTCAACCTAATCAAGTAAATCAACCATTTGGCCCAAGTCGATTTCTGTGTGCATTTTTAGAAGCGTTAATTTGGAAATCTTGTTCTAGGCCTCAGCCTAATTTCAAACCAAATTGGAAAGCAAAAGCTTGTATGTCCACTTAAATTTCTACAAGTTCTGGAACGTTAATGAAGCCCCACTTTTGTTTTTAACAGTCTAGAAATGATAGTACAGTAGATGGAATATGACTCGTATTTTATAATCTCTCTACGTATATTTTTCCCCATGGGAATGAGGATGATTTCAAGTAGAGGCAGTTGGTGACACCAATTGTGCTTTGCTATCTCTAGTTACGAGAAAGTTTAACCGGCTAATTCATTTCTAGTTTTGCTAACTTTGGTACCTCCAATTGTGATTTGGTTCTATTTGCAGATGGAACGTCTAGATTGAGATTGCATCCTTACTCTTGTTTCTAGGTTCTTACCCCTTCCATATGCCAGCATTCATGAACGTTGTTGAGACTTGTTTGCCGTATTGTATACTTATACGATATGTGTTTTGATATGTTTTTCTTTGGTTTATGTGACATTTTGTCTCACACCGCGTACAACTGTTGGCCCGTATAACTCTTTGGTCTTGGGTTACTTATCCCTCATGGTGATACTTCATTTAAGAGTTATTTATATTGTTTTGCTTAAAATGTTATTGATTTGAGAGTTATTTATAGTCTGTTCATGACTTCACTTGGTGGTTATTTTACCTAATAGACGTACTTTAGAAAGGAAATTGATGGTTGGTTATTTTACCTAACAGACGTACTTTAGAAAGGAAATTGATGGTGGTAGCTGGCACCTAGTAATCGTATTCTGGATTTCTGGTTAAAGATTTATCTGAGTCTTAAATCGTCTGCAATGCTTCAAAAGATAATTTGCATGCGGCATGCAGTTAGGTGGTGTTTGTTTTGCAACCACTAATAGTTGCTTTCTTGGTTAGATATATCTTACTAAGATCAATTTTTCTGTAAGGAATGAAACTTTTGGTTGTGGCTGAGAATGACGAGTTTAAATTTTTTTGAGGTGTGTACACAAGTTTAATTCAATTTCAGATCTAATACAAGATATCTCAAATTTCAGAAAATAACTGGGTAGTTGGTTTTCTCGTATGATCACTGTATCAATCTATTCTTTTTCTCCTCCTTACATCATCATTCATCATACCAAAGTGATTCTCATGAAAACTTCATGTTCTCACAAAATCAAAACCTCAAATAAATACTAGAATACGAGCACCACAGTATCACTGTTAAGCTATCAAGTCTCTCAACCATTGCCATGACCTGATCCTCAAGCAATGTAGGAGGTATTATTGACTCTCAATTGATAGCACAAAATGATGTGATCAAATAACTATCAGAAACTTGAAATAAAAATGTAAATTAAGACAATAGTTACTGCCAATTATATGATCTTTTGCGTGTGTGTATACATGTTCGTGACTATTTTCAGTTTCTTGAACAGCTTACCTCATGGGTGCTTATGTTACTCGTCTGCAACAAGCCAACAATGGCTAATGGGACTCGATCAAGGGCGAAGCTTCATAGGGGCCGGGGGGGGG
>BJCO01673625.1:0-12743 GCA_018326465.1 Flaveria floridana | reverse complement strand
ATTGCATCTCGTCACATAATTAACACGAATATCGAGGAATATTACGTCATATCAAATAATGTAATAAATACAAATTTACACGACTATCGAGGAATATTACGTCATATCAAATAACGTATTAAATACAAAATTACACGAAAAACGAGGAATAATATATCTCGTCAAATTATTAAAGGTGAAACTAGGTCCCGTAAGTAAGTTCACGGCCCGTAAGATGAATTCCATACGGGCCGTGAAGAGTTTCACGGGCCGTGAAAAAATTTGACCGTGATCATATTCACGGGCCGTTACGTTTTTGAATTACGTTTCTGAATGACTGATTTGATTTGCGACAGACCATACGGCCCGTGAAGGGCCTTACGGCCCGTAAGCAGGGCGTCCATGTATCCAAGAGGGCGTCTCTTTAGCAGGCCCCTACATTTTTATTAGAGTAGGAAGATTAAGTGTTAATTATTTTGGTGTACTTTTTTCCTAGGTTATAAAATAAATTTAATTAATTTTATCAAAAAAGGAATGAAATGAAATAAATTATTTAAACATTTTAGGCTACAATAATTTGATAAAAAATATCATGAATCATAGCAAACTATAGAATTTTGAATATGTAAATATATGATTGAAGGTTTTTTCAGACCCTTTTTGTCTATAAAATCGATTTTAGTATTCAACAATATAGTAGATGATAAAAAAAATTAATTAAAAAATAGAGTAAATTACATGGATGATCATGTGGTTTTATTGAAAATTTGGATTTAGTCCTTAAAGTTTAAATTTTTTGAATATAATCCTTAATATTTTTTTGTCTTTCATCTACGGTCCCTAGAATCGTTAGTTAACCGTTAGTGATATTAAATGTTATCAAAATTAACATTTTGCTCGCATTAGCTATCTATTTAATTTACCTGTTAAACTAAAGTATTATTTTTATTAAAAAAAGTTTTATATTTTTGTTTTTCAAAGGTTTTTATTTTTTATATTACTTTTATTATTTCATTATTAATACGTTTATCATTTAATAAAATAGGTTTTAAATACAAAAATAAATTTTATTTAAAGACATATTTTGAAATGTTTGGTTTTTAAACCGTTTATTTTCTAAACATCATTCTTAAATACATTTTAGTTTTTAAACTTTTTTTAACTAGTTGCTTTTCTATTTTTTTTTAAAACCATTCACTTTTTGAAAATACTTTTAAAAAAATTCTCAAAATTTTAAACGTCTTTTTGAAGCCAATTAAGTTTTAAACGCCTTTTAGAATATTTTTTAAAACATTCAATAAATAAATATTTTAAAAGTATAATCTAGAAAATAAATACTTAAAAAGTTACATTTAAAAAACCAAATCATTTTAAGAAAAAAATGTTATTAAAAATACCTTTAAAATAAAATAAAAGTTAAGAAACACATTTAAAAGACAAAACGTTTAATAAAAACATTTATAGGCCAAACATTGAAAAGAAGACATTTTTAAAACATTTTTTAATGTTTTAAATAATAAACATATTTATAATGAAAATACTTAAAATAAAATGTAAATTATATTGATTATCCTTACAAATAAAATAATTATTTTAAATAATTTAATATCACTAACTGAATTAATAAAGCAGAGACCATTGATGAAAGATAAACATAACATTATGGACTATATTTATAATTTTTAAACTTTAAAGATGAAATCCAAAATTTTGACTAAACCACAGGGACTATCCGTGTAATTTAATCTAAAATATATGTGGTAAAATAAAATAAAATATTAACTTAGTTTCCTAAAATAACTGAGTTAAATAAAATAAAATTTAAATCTATTTGTCTAAAATAGAGTAAAAAGTAGTGAAATAATTAATTTACTTCAGATAATAACTTTAAGCAGAAAAATAAGGGTGAAAAAATACCACATAATAACATGTAACAATATCTTTATTCTTTTATTATACATCATAGATTATCTTTTTCACTTTTTTGTTTGATGAAACAAAAAAAACGAGTAGTTACGTTATAAAACTAATAAAAAATCACCAACTTTATTACATAAACTAGGCATATCATAAATATTAAACTCAAATTATGACAATCTACGACATCAGGGATTATTGTCATAACTCGGGGGTGCAAATTTCATTTTTTTTACCTATTAAAATAGATAAATAATTTAGTTTTTTTAGGTTTATTTTATTACTCGAATCTACGACATGCTTATATAAATAAATTTTAAAAATTTATGTATGTTTCGGTTGAATATATATATAAAATCATCCGATAAAATTTATATTATACTAATTACCAACTTTGAAGTTGTATATGGGGATTAAATAGTTATACTTATAATTAGTCTAGATTTTATAATGGTACATTGAGATTAAATAGTTGTGCTAATAGTTGGCCTAGATTTTATTTATTATATATATTATTAATTATCAACTTATTTGTGCATTATAAGTTGTATTTAGGTTGTAACTATTTTTGTTTTTTTATTTTCTTTTATAATTTTCTTACTTTTAACTTTTAACTCGATACTTTTATATCTATTATAACTTAACCCTTAAATATTTTCACTTTTCACTTTGGTTGCCTATACTTTTCATATTTTACAAAATTTTCGTTTTACGTTTTGGTTTTAATTTTATAAAATTTTCATCATAATTTTCTTACTTTTAACTTTTAACTCGATACTTTTATATCTATTATAATTTTACGAGTTCAACGTTTTTACACATACTTTTTCCCGTTTAATGCTCCATTTACAACGCACGAGTATTAGATCGATTTAGTTATTCTTTTTAATGTTTTACGTTTCACGTGCGAGGTTGCATTTACTTTCTGTCTTGGTTTTATTTTTTCCATTTTTATTTCTTTTTAAATACAAATTTTAATTTCCAGTGTTGATGGTCGTCGCAACATGGGGACTTAATACTAGTTATTTAATATGTTACAACATTCAATACGAATAAAAACATATGTTTTCCGCAGCAAAGCGCGAGATAACTGTGTTGTATATAAGGAAATACCCATTTAATATATAACGGGGTTGTTATCTCAAAAGGCTGATCTAATCTAATCCATCGTGCATCCACCCATTTTTTTAGGATTTTGAAAAAGGATTCGATCAGGTCAGTCTCCATGGATTCCCCAAAAAATCGAATCTCGAATACGGTTAGCATCTTGCAGATGAAATAGGTTATGGAATATCTATCTTGCAAGTCTTTGCTGTTTGCTCACCACATGTTCGACGAAATGCCTACAAGAAATGTTGCTTTTATCTTCACCTCAGCATACAATACTGCTCTATGGAACAGCATAAATGTATGATCTTGTGTATGATTAAGTCTCCCCAAGTTGTTTGCTAGCACTGTAACCGAAAGTCTTGAATTTGTATGATACACAGGTCATTTCCACTGCACCCATGTGGACTAGTAATTGGTCATTAAAGATCAATACTTAATCATAAAATAGTTACAGAATTGATTCTTTAACTTCTATGTAAACCTTGGTATAGCCTTTTTTGTATTGCGGATAAGGGAGACAGCAAATGGCTATGCATATCATGAGCGCGATAAACATGAAGAACAACCAAGTTCCTAATTCGAGTGCTAAAACTAGAGGGTCCAAATACACTGGTCAGTCCATAAAACCACTCCCAATCCACATTCTAACAGTCGGGAAGACCAGATCTCCTGGAGTCCGATTGATAGTCAAGGATTACATAGACAAGCTCAAACCTTACTGCCCGGTGTATGACTATCGAACCCGATCAAACCCCAAGAATTCATCCGAAGCAAGGGTCCAGATTGAAAACGAAGAGATGGGTTTCTTGAATTTCATCAAAGTAGATGATTGGGTGGTGATGTTGGATGAGAATGGGATGGATTTGAGGTCAGAAGCAATGGCAGATATGATTGGGGATGCTGGAAACAACGGAAGCGGTTCAAGATTGGTGTTTTGCATTGGAGGGGCTTATGGGCATGGAATGAAACTAAGGGAGAGAGCCAATGTGAAGGTAAAGTTGTCATCTTTGGTGCTTAATCATGAGATTGCATTGGTGGTGCTTGTTGAGCAGCTTTATAGAGCTTGGACTATTCTCAAAGGTCAAAAATACCATCACTAGATGCACATTTTGCTTGTCTTAATTCTTGATTAACCACAACCAAAAGGTGAAATTATTGTCATCTGATTGTCTTGTTAGACAAGAAACAAGCATATGAATTGAACTTAGGACCTTTGTGTTATGACTGTTATCTTATGCAAGACAACCAGGGTACGTATGCATCATGATTCTGAACTTTAACTTTTAAGCATCAATATCTGGTTATGATATCCCATCTTGAATGTAGTCTTGTCTACTTATGTTTTACTCTGTTATTCTTTAAATAAGACATACTTATGACTTTTTGTTGAAGGCTGAAATGATTGATTTTTGGATATTTTTCCTTCATATTTAGTTGGTGAATTGCAGAGTCCTAAACTTTTGACATATCATTTGCCGATCTGACTATGTGTTAGAAAATTTGCTTCGTATGTATTCATGTCTCCCGGATCATATTTTCTATTATTTGTTAGTTACATAACTCCACATATGTTGTGTTGGACACTTGGACGTACTTTTGTTATCTAAATTTGTTTGAGCTGCACATTTTGAGAAAACTTACAGGATAGAGGTCTCTCTATCTCTCAGGATAGAGGAAAGACTTGCCACCACATACCCCTCCCAGACCCTTCTCTTCAGCGGGATACACTGGGTATGTTTGTTTGTTTGTTTGTTATTTTGAGAAAACTTACACTTATTACGAATCCTTACCTGATTTAGAAAACTTACACTTATTACGAATCCTTACCTGATTTAGAAAACCCGCCCTGTCATTGACTCTATATCTTTCCCGAATAAGAAGCAATCCGAGAAACAAATACTTCACCATTTGATGTGTGAAATGGTCAAAGCCGACATGGGATTTTAAACGCGGTATGACTTGTTATTGAACCACATCAAAATTAAAAGGCAGCAAATGAGACAAATATGAATGTTGATGGTGCTGCGTCAAGGAATTATGTTAGAAACAAATGACTAATGATTTATGTTCTCTAAAATAATCCTTTGGAGAAAATAATATATAGCATTTTGCAATATATAATTTTACTGTGCGTTTTTATACATATGCGTTACAAATAAATCACAACAGGGCATTTGGTCTAGTGGTATGATTCTCGCTTAGGGTGCGAGAGGTCCCGAGTTCAATTCTCGGAATGCCCCTAATTTTTTCTTTTATTTTTCTAATAAACATGTTATTTGGTCATTTCTAAAGTAGCCATCAAAATAGTAAATTTTAGCTATTTAAAAAGTAATCTCTAACCAATATTTAAATAGCTGGTGCATAGGATTATCAAGATTAAAAAAATCTCATATGTAAATTATCTTTTTTTAACAGCTATTAATCCATTCATATTTACGACTTATACCTATAATTTTCAAGATTTAAAGAATAATATTTTAGATAGACGAGAGACGCTTTATCACTAGAATATATGATGCAACTTAGTTACAAATATACAAATTGACACAATAGCATATTAGAAACATGCTACCGAATATTGAGTTAGTTTGATCTGATATGCACCTTTAGTGTTGGTCCTGATACTGATTATAAATCAATTATTTGTAAGCAACTTCTAATGTACTTCTATTAATCACAATATAGTTGAATTTTACAAGATTTGAACCCTTAACGTCCTAGATAAAAGATAAACATTCTACAACTAGGATGTCCCGTAGAAACTAATTATACGGCCTTAAGAAATAAAATAACTAAAATAGGCAAATGGTCAAATTGGATGAAACAAGTAATATCTTCGACCATTTCAGTTAATAATACATGATAAAATCTGTTTGATTTTCATTATGCTTTGCTTGATTTAGATCCATCGTATTCCTCAAACCGGAATCACCTCACTTTTGCAGCAAAGTGAAGTGACATAACTTCTCAGGATAATGGAATTTAACCGGGTATTGGAGTTGGGTGGACCTTTTCAAGCATTTACCAACTTAAAAGCTGAGCTTCAACTTGTAAAACATGTTAGAAGGTGATCAAAGCTCAATACTCGGAGAAAACTCTTCGACGGTCGAGTAGATAGTGATAATCATAGTGTAAGTGTGTAGTGCTTACGTGTGTGACATGTATGAAAGAGTATAGAGATAGAGAGATTAATGTAAATGAAGGAAGAACTAAAAAGAGTGGATGGCCCTTGCCCATGCAAGAATCAAGATATAGGTCTACAATTCTACATTACTACATGTATGATGACAAGGGTGGGTCCATCTCCACGTACCTAATATATAAGGCTATTAGCCTATTAATATGAAAAAAATGGTGTTGGGCTATCAACTCTGAATTGGCCCATTATAGATGAGCCCATGAGGACTTCACCCACTTTAACCTCTTGCACTCTATAAATGAGGACTTACCTCAACATAGAGGTGCACAAAATACCCTTTTCGTGCTCGAACGCAGTACTTGACTCGGAACAGGTTCCGGTTCCTAGCTACCCATGCACCTAACACCATTACCTGGTTCCTACGTTATTCCAATCCGGTTCCTCGTCACCACGAGATAACCGGTTCCAACTCGGTTTTACCTGGTTTCTACCCAAGTTTGATTGTGTTATTTTACCTTTTAAAAAAATCAAGCTGTTGGGTGACAGATTTATAGTCATTTCTTACCGTCTTTTTGACCCTTTTTCCTATTATGTGGTCTATTTTTCCCTTACGTTGGTATAAGTATGTGTTGAATGGTTTGGTTGATTACATCACTGCATTTTCATCGGAAATAAAACAAAACGCAACAACGGATAAAATGAAAACTAAAATGTATAGGTCATAGTTAAAATTGTGTTTTATAAATTCATAAATATCTTCAAAACTATAAAAACTCGTATTAATAGTTTATATTTTTTGAATTGTGTATTTTCTATATGAAATATAAATGGTGCATTTTCTATATGAATTTCCGTATGTTTACGTAAATAAAACTATCAAAGTAATGTCTTTCTGTGTATGGTATATATCAAAAAAATTATATATAACTTTTATTATTCATGAATTTTCAAGAGATCAGATTAATAAAATTCTATTATTTTAATTTAACCTAAAAGATGTATGTTTAATAGGAGTTCTACCCCTATATATAAAATCTAAGAACTCGCAAATATTTTTAAAATTACAAAATCCTCTATAATAAGTCATATGATTTAAATTTTGTACTTTTATGTACAATTACGTGCGTTTATGCATATAAAAACTATCAGAGTAAGTTCGTTCATATATGCTCTTTAGATTATTAATTGTTTATTTACACATGTGTAAACTAGATACATATATAAACAATATTTATTCTAATTATTTAAGAGAAAATTTTACATTATATATTTTTAAAAAGATAAAAAAAGATATATGATTCATAATAGTTCTTGATAAGAGATGATGAGCTTGTGGGTGCATATATTCCGAGTTTCCTACACTACATATGTAGATTCCACATTGGCTTAAGTGGGTTTGTGTTTTATTTTTACTTCTTGGAGTCCTTTTTTCATTGTCTTGTAGCACTTCATGACATGTGCAAAAATCTTTTATTATTTAAAAATTACCGTGTGGGCATACCATACGTCCAATAATTTGGAATTCATACCCACACTTCACTCTTGCGCAAATTAATTATATTTATCTCAATTCACCATTTTTTATTTTATTATAATTTTTCCGCATCAAACTCGTTTTAGATAGTTAAGAAAATACTCAAATATATGCATTAAACTAGATATACATTTTTGACAAAAGTATTTGTAACATAGCCGACAGCTCCATGCCAAGTTAGTCAAGGCCATGTTGAGCCTTCAGTTCTTCAATATCGTTGTTTATGCATAAATATTTAAATATAAAGTCAAAATAATAAAGTTAAAACTTTATTAGTCATAACTTTAAAGTTATTAAAACAACTCGTGTTATCTAGAATAAATGATATCTGATCGATCATGTGGATAGTAAAAAAATGTTTTATTCGTAAAGTGGCTTCGCCGGCAGCCTTGTAAGTATATTAACGGAGTGACCGTGACAAATGTAGAGAGAGCTTGAAAATTAATGTGATCATTTTATACATTTTTGTGTAGCTAATACTTAATTAGTAGCACCATTTAAAGCATTACGAAACCAATCAAAGCTTAAATGATTAATAACAAAATATCGTAGTTGATAAATTTGATGTCGATCGTAGAGTATATTAGTTATGAATGTAAGCGTGATATACGTATGTAACCTTATGACTAATACATTTTATTCATCTACTATCATCTTTTGCAACAAACAATGACATGTGTGATAGGTTTTTGACGAAAGGTACATCCGAAAAGTTATAACCAATGATAAGTATTGATAATCCTTGGGACTGGGCGGAAATTTTTTCTAAAAAGTCTAGTCATGAAAATATAATTAAAATTAAATGACAAACTACTAACAAATAGACCATCACAAATGGTCTTGGATATAGGAATGACTGAAAAACGTAATAAGCAGCTTATCTGAAATCATATCTTTAATATTTCCAATGAATTATCGCAATTTATTAATATCGGACTGTTGGTGGTATGTTAGTGGTTATGTCAACTTTCTAGCTTGTAAGTAATCAATGATGGGTTATTGGTTGATAATTATTTTTTTCATTTTAATTTCTTTATAGATTTTAGTACTTATTTCTTGAAGTGAAACAATTACCAATTGAAAACTAAGATCAATGAGCACGAAGAAAAATATAGCATGCGAGATTAAATTAAAATAAACAAGAAACCAAAAGAAAAATAAATATAAAATGATTATAATAAGGCAAACATAAGAAAAACCTTATATAAGATAGATTGTTTAAAATAATATATAAATGTATTTTTATTAAATAAGAAAAAATATAAACAAGTAAAATGAAGATAATAAGAAAAGATAAGACGAAAAAAAAGTTAATTATGTAACCCAAGGAAGTAACAATTAACAAATAACATTAAAATAAAAATCAAAAGTATAAGTATAAAATATTTCATTCATGCAAATTTGTGTAATACGCTATTGATAATTAATATGTATAATAATCTAATTTATTAATTTTAATCTATTGTTGCTATAAAATTTTACATATATAGTAGAGTTGTTAAAGCTATGCATGTAGGGTTCTTGAAAAATGTTACACTTCGACGTAATTCATGGAAGTAGTTTTATTGCCTTGTTTAAAAAGAATCTTATGGAGATCTTATAGAGATATATCATATTAATTTAAATATTTGATCTGGTGTCATGTTATCCAACAATACCAAACATGATTAATTATTTTATCTAGAAATAAGCAAATATGGGAGAGTATGAAGGAATTTTATCTACGTATGCGCTGGGAATAAAAGATCACAGATCAATGCAACAGATGGATGGAAGTGATGTCTTTGTATTGTCGGATAATAATTAATTCTCTTATATGCTTATTATTTATTTTAAAATTTTAATATAGGAAAAGTAACAATATAAATTGAAGTGAGCAACCGATAGCATCAAATATATAGATGATTTTCTTATTTGCTTATTCTTTTATTAATTTTATACACTCTAAATATTCGTCTACATCACCTTTCATGTTTCATCCATTAATTTTTCTAATCTGTCAAAACAAATTGTAGCCAAATAAATATCTTTTATTTGCATAATTACAAAGGCATTAAACATAGTAAACCATATATTGTAAACCTGTATATATAAGTTATATGTGTTTTATTTGCTCCATTTAATTATAAAAAAATATATTATTAAAAATTCTATATATGTTTAAAAACCTAATAAATGTTAACAGATTTTAAAGACAAAAAAAGATTTGAGTGATTTTACTTAAACATTTGAGATACTTCTTTATTATTATATAATTTAATAAACCCATGTATTACACGGGTTAAATAAATAAATTATCAAGTAAACTAAATTTTTATTATTCATAAAATAATATTTTAAGATAAAATATGATTATAATTTTTCTTATTATAAATTAGAATAAAAATATTGTTTCAAATCAAACGTCTTAACAAAATGCCACTTTTTAAAATTTTCTTATTATAAATCTTAATTTTGATTATTTTTATTTATAAAGAGTTTACTTTTTAGAAAAACTATTTTACAATATTTCATATTTTTAAAAAGGTTGATGTTTTAGAAAAATTGCTTATTTTGTCAAAAAATGTTTTTTTAGAAATAACATTAATAAAAATATATCTTTACTAAAAATAAAAAATCATTTTAATCTAAAAAATTTAAATTATATTACTTACAATTAATGTGATTATTTAATAGGAGAGAAAAACAGAAAAATATGATGAGGAGAAATCTGATGCTACCACGTGTTCCTTTAGTTATTTTTTATTAGAGTAGTAAGATAAAATTATTTTTTTAATTAAACTATAAACAATAAAAAGTTTTCTATCTATAGTAATCTATAAGCATCAAAAGCTTTCAACATATGCATACATAAATAATTATTTTAAACGAAAAGGTAGCGTCATTGATCCTATCGGTTTAGACATACTTGTCGTAGAAAACCATGCGACATAAAATAAGTTTCTCAAGTTGATCAGATGAACAAAATCGAAGTTCGACAAACGAGTAAAAAATTAACCGGCTGAAGCTAATCGTTTAAAGGTTCATCAAAAAATAAAAAAAAATAAAAAACCTCGTTAAAAAGATAACAAAATCACAAGTTCGTCGACTAATATCATAATATCTATTATTTTAAAAAAGATAAAATAATTATTTGATCACGATGGATAGAAAGTGTGGGAGAGAATTATTCATTTATTTGCACAATTTTCTTTTCTTTTATGAGAGAATAGATTTGGTGACTAGATACAAACATACAGAGACAAAAGCAGTTGAATTAATATTTTTCAAACAATTATAACTTTATTATTTATTTATATAATATTCTTTATTTATATATGAGGATTATGAGGAGAGGGTGGGAGGTGGACCACTGAAGTCAGCTAATGAGGACATGATTCAAACCTCTTGCCACATATCATTCCCCTCACCCTAACTTATTGATTGAGCTCAATAAGTATAATAATAATAACAACTAGTTGGCTATTTTTCTAAAAAATGACAATTTTTGCTTTCAGTTTATTATATTTCCTGCTAACAAAAAATAAGTGGGAGACCCAGTTAAAATATTTACGAACTAATTAATCTAAGTTAATTAGAGTTAACATATGGTTAAGACATCTTCATCTTTATCTTGTTCATCTTTATTTTTAGAATACTTTTAAATGTTCATGTTATTGAGTTGGGGGTCTCTTTGCACTACAAAATTGGAAGCGGTCTCTCCCACAAGATAGAGGAAAGACTCGCCACCAACTACCCCTCTCAAACCCTACTTTTGAGTGTGATATACTGGGTATGTATGTTTGTTTGTTTGTTTCTAAATGTCCATGTATGGTAGATTTTATACCTTCCATTTGTTTCTTAATTCTAAAATACTCATGATAAAAATATATTAGGGATGTAAGAAAAACATCAATTAAATTATTACAACTATATATGCCGAACTTCTAAGAAAATGTATTTTGAACTTTCATTTTGTGGTGTTTGAAGTCAAGACATTTTTATACAAAATGTCAAGTCATGATGTAATAGTTATCACTTATACTAGTCGAACATTAATTTTTTTTATTTAAATAAGAAGGCACAATCACGGGGAATAGGACTAATGATTCAGCATATAGGGTTGTAAACACAAAACAAGTTAAAATAAATCTACTCAAGTGAAGCAATATTAGTTAGTCACGTTGAGAGAATACTTCTCCTCATGACCATGACGTTATGATAGACATTTGAGAACGAGAGTGATGCAATGAGAGTGGAAAGTTTGCGGAAGATAACATACCATTTTCTATCTAAAAGCTAATGGGTATTTACATTTCATACTTGTATTTAATTAGACTGTCGTGCAATGTGCAAGGAATTCGATACAATCTGTACTAGACAAACTACCAGTAGTACTCGTCGTGGATAATGCACGAAACGCCATCTACTTGTGAATCACTTGGCGTAATTGGTATTGGATGTTAGAATTAAGACACATCGTTCTTGTAGCATTGTGCGCTTATTGTTTTCATGACTATGTATATTTTCTAAAGTTTATGAATTGCACCATGAAGAAAAGTCCGGTCTATAAAATAGTGTCCTGATTTGCATGTATTCATCCAGAGCTACAGATTCGGATAAGGACATGAGTTAACCAGGATAAGAGCTCCAAAGATTAAGAGCTCCAAAGAGGTATGTGAGTCTTTTAAAACTTGATCGTCGAAGAGAGGTGTGAGTCATTTAAAGCCTGAGCTCTAGAGAAAGTTATGCCTAAAACCCAAGTTCCAAAAAATAATAGGTTGTATGGAGCTTATGTTCTAGAAAAGATGGCTGTAATCCGGAGTTCTTGTGATTAGAATTGTTATGATGTTAGTTGAGATTAAAGATAAAAAAATATAGAGTGTTAATTGTATAGTCTTGTACTAATGTCTAGTTAGTATAAGTTGAAGGTGTTAGTTGTAATAAGTTCAGGGGCTAATCCTGGACATTTGAAACTTAGTTAGTTAACCGTTGTTAGTCGAGTTATAAGGCGGCAATCGGTGGGATTGTGTAATCAGTTCAATTCAGTATTCTTTCATTCATGTAATTCGTAGTCATAATTCA
>BJCO01673624.1:0-10274 GCA_018326465.1 Flaveria floridana | reverse complement strand
TGATGCAGAATGCAGTTCATCCCGAACCCAATCTGCCATTTTCGACCTCCAAGCTCATCCAAACCCATTCTAAGCCCAAATCAACCATCCTAAACCTTAGGAATGCATACTACAACACCATTCAAGCACACACAAGCCCGGAAACAAACTCCAAACGCATCACACGCAATCACACCCAAATGGTTCAAACAAACACACATACAAAAACGGGTTTACTATGTGTTCCAGCCCCAAATCAATTGAAAACGAGTAAAATAGGGGTCCTAGAACTCACACAAACTAGAAAAAGAAGGGCTTCGTCTAGACCCGCTACACGACGATTTTGCACACTCGAACCAAGCTTTCTTCTTCTCTTCTCCCTTTTCTCTCTTCTTTCTCTCTTTTGTTGCTGAAATATGGGTGTGGGGAGAGGGTAAGGGCTGCCCTCTCCCTTTAAATACCCCTACTTACTTGACTGTCTCATGTTTGCGAGTTTGGTCCCCCAACTTTGGACTTTATTTCTTTTTCTTCTTTCGTCGACTTCAAAGAAAATATCCGGGTGTTACATAGCATCAGGAGATTGTCAAAATCAGCAAATTATTTACTTCACTGGGAAGTCTCTGAAAAGTACAACTTAAATGAAGGAAAAACAATATATCAAAATATCTGATAATATATATAAATAAAATAAGTACCAGACGCTTTCTGAAAATCTTAGAGAATGTGACTATTTAACATGTTTTATGCATTTACCATTTCATATTGGAAGCATACGAGCTAATGAAGATGAGAATAAGGGTTACCATGTTCGTGTTGATTATGAATATGATATACTTGATGATGCAACAGAGTATGTGAATGTTGTCAGTGTTAACGAAGACCAAGGTTTCATATACTAAATATATATACTTATTTGTTTCATTAAACTAGGGTTTGACCATAACACGTGTTGCGCGTTCTAATAACGGGGTAAGTTGAGATTTAGACGGGATGCACGTAATCGATATGCAGGCTCAAAACTGATGACCGGTTACGACTGCACACAGAAAATGTTTGCCAATGCCAAGGCAACTGACACCAGTGGTGGTATATCATCGTAGCCTCCTAACAACCAAAATGAAGGGACTTAGATGAATAAATGTCCATCATCATCGACAATAGCAAAGAATATTCTTGCCCAACACAGCCAGATCACCAACACTATAACAAAGTCTCAGCAGAGTATAACCTGCAACCCCACATATTAGAAGATGTAAAGTCCAACAGGGTCTCAGATGAATAGATGATCATCATCATCGACATCAACAAAAAAGTCAAAGAAACCAATATCACGGAAGAGCTAAAGCTTAACATCATCGATAAGAAGAAAGTCTCGGGTAAACATAAGCCTTTCATCATCGACAGCAAGACCAAAGCACCATCGAGATCTAGAGCCAAAAAACAAATCAAACTAGATCAAAAACGGCATGTGTCACACCCTGAAAATCATAGCGGAAGGTCACGTGATGTGGGATAACAGAAGTTGGAATTATTCCAACAATTATAGTCAAACGTTACCAATCAAATAGTTGACTACAAAGGATTAGACCTTTATATGTTTTTTAAATATAACATAGTAAAATTCATGTACTAATTACAACCGTCTTGTTTAGTCAAACGACAACATTTATTTATTTCAGAATTTTCACTACAGGTAGTCAACTGGGTGACCCTTCAAAGACTCATTCCGTTAACTCTTAACAGAGCTTACCTACAACCCTGAAAAGCATGAGAAAATACTAGTCAACATAAAGTTGGTGAGCATTCAGCTTTTAAAACTTTATAAAAAAATCAATTTTTCAAAACCGTTATGATGTAGCGAGATAATATACCCAACATAGACTAGCTAGGTCCTATGATAACAATCATGTCATAAGTCCATAATCAAGCCAAGAAACACGTCGTTCCCCATAATAGTCCAAACATATAAACTCCTTCGCCACATATCCCGACCAACATGACTGGTCATGAGAGCGGGCCCTTATAGATCTACCAATATAGTCTGCGGCCTCATCCCCGAGGTTAATGATTATGGTGTGATTTAGGGTTCAATAGACTTACATTTGTACTATTGACCAAAACTTATACCGTCATAAATATATTATCCTCGTTTTACCCATCATTTATATAAAAATAGTTTAACCATGCTTTTCTCCCAAAACAGTTTAAATAAAACAATATTTAAAATGGGCCAAAGCACTCACCTTCGTACGTGATCAAACATCCGATCAAAAAAGTCTTGCACGGATCTATCTCGATCCTAAATGTGGAAGACTTAATTAACATTTGAAAAAGCATGTTCATGAGAATTCTTGTTCACCCAACTTATTCCTTTTTTATATAAAACGTTTTTACAATTTATTATGCAGGGCTTTAAAGAAACAAGTCGATATTTTGTAAAGGTTTGTTATTTACTAAATATCTTCCTTAAAATGATTAGGACATAATATATTTATCTTTTGACTGACGTTAACCTTCAATAAGTAACACTTAATCCACTAAGTCTCTAATTTTCTTGATTCTATGTTTGTTTCTTATGAAAACTATTATATTTTATTGACCTAATTATTTATGCTATGAAAATCCTAATTAAATATTTATCGGTTTCTATTGATTTTACTCAAGACTTTCACCATAATTTTTGTATTTTTATTTGAAAATATCTTATTTTTCTTTGTAGAATAATTTAAAATTGTCAAAATAAATAGAATATCTATATTCTTTCGATAGAGTCAATACTTATTTTATGGTTTTAATTTGTGAGTTATATCGACTAGTTTTTAAAACATGTTAACTTGAATTTTGTTGTTTTAAATATATATATTTATTTTTATTAGTCGTATCTTGTCTAGAAAGTATATTATTTTTTAGTTTTATACAAATTTATTTTATGAAACCCTTGGAGTCTCAAACGTCATCTTAGTCAATAATATTCCATTCGTCTTGTACTCGGTTCTAACCATGGTTTCTAGTCTTCCATTTATTTGTCAATCTAGACTTCTATTTTATGTAAAACCTTTCTATCGTGTTTTTGTATCGGTTTTATAACAATATTTCAACTTAATCAATCCTTTTATAAGATTATGCTTAACAATATTATCTAATGTTCCAACTTAGCCATCCTTTATGACATTATGTCCAACATTATTCATCCATATTTTACTTAATCATCATTCTTATGACATTATTTTTTTAACAACATTCATTCATCCAACATTCCTACTTAATCATTCTTATGAACTATAATCAATCAATTTTCCCAACCTACACATATATACATACATACGCAACATTTACATACAACTATATACATTCTTTTGAACCCAAATCATACAATCATCATGATTTCATCAAACAAGAACTATTTTATCATGCATTTTTCAGATTATAACTCATTTGAAAACCTATTTTTATCAAGATATCACTTTCATAAATCATCTAAGTGGGTGAACTAGGGTTCATCAAGATTCTCATCTTGATCATCCATGCATGAAGTGATAAAGATAATCTAACCCAAATATGTATACCTTGAGCCTAAACCAACGATCTCCAATGCTAGTAAGAAGATTTCTAACACCCGATTACTTCTCCAAGCTCCTAACAATTTCTTATGTAGCAACCCTCTCGTTCTTGACTCGAATGAAGAAGATAAGGTTCCCTAGAGTGATGGAGTTGTGATTTCGAGGGGGGCATTGGTGTGCTTGTGGTGGTCGAAGGGGGTGGGGGTTGGGTTGATCGATGGTGGTGATGGGGTGTCGGGTTGGGGGTGTCGGTCGATGGTGCGGGTGGTGAAGGTGGTCACGGTGGAGGATGGCGGTTGCGGTGGTGGTGCGGGTGGACGGCAGTGGTGTCGGCGGTGTGGCGGCCGGTGGTGTGGCGGCTGGCGGTGGTAGTCTCGGTGGGGTGGTGGTAACCGATGGGGGAGTGGGGGAGGGGAAGAGAGGAATATGAAAAGGTTGTGGGTGGGTGTGTGTTGATTGTGTGTTTTTAAAAGAATATGGGTATGTATATATGTGATTTGCAAGATCTCTTGGTTGATAGGTGTCATCCATGCAAAAATTATTATTATTATTATTATTATTATTATTATTATTATTATTATTATTATTATTATTAATCTCAAACGGTTAACCGATTTTGAGGTTCGTTAGAACCATTAACTTAGGTTTTTCAACTAGTCAAGCACAATAAATAATAAATATAGAATTATTATTAAGATAGTCTCGTGCGAGCATTGACCTGTTATGACCGTGTGTCATTGTCTCTCATCGTTTAAGAAATTTCATCCCGAAACTTCATGTTGTTGAATCCGTGTCAAGTCCGGTTTTGAACAATTGAGGATACTTTTGTTGCATTTGATGATGACATTTCCACGTGAACTCAGGTCCTCTCTTGGAATTCCATCTAACTTTAACCAACTTAATCTGACTTCGCCTAAGCTTCTGAACTTTCCAATCTAGTATTTCTATAGGCTCTTCCAAGAAATGAAGCTTATCATCGATACAAACTTCGTCTGGTGGTATAACAAGTGATTCATCTGACATACATTTTCTCAAATTGGATACATGGAACACATTGTGCACATTTCCAAGTTCACTGGTAGGTTAAGGTGGTATGCAACCTTCCCAACTTGCTCCACAATTTCAAATGGTCCGATGAATCGAGGATTCAGCTTCCCATGTTTACCAAATCTCATAACACCTTTCCAAGGAGATACTTTCAGAAATACCCTGTCACCGACTTGGAATTACAATGGTTTTCTTCGAGTATCTGCGCAACTCTTTTGTCGACTGTTGGCAGCTTCGAGCCTTTTCCTAATCTGAACAATCTTGTCTGTCGTTTCCTGAATAATCTCTGGTCCTGTTAATTGTCTTTCGCCTATATCTGCCCAACACAAAGGTGAACGACATTTCCTTCCATACAATACTTCAAACAGAGCAACTTTAATGCTAGTGTGATAACTATTAATATATGAGAACTCAGCTAATAGCAGGTGAGTGTCCCAATTCCCTCCAAAATCAATCACACATGCTCTTAATGAATCTTCCAATGTTTGAATGGTACTTTCACTTTGGCCGTCCGTTTGTGGGTGATATGTCGTACTCATGTCTAACCAAGTACCAATGGCTTTGTGTAAGGATTGTTAGAACCTTGAGGTGAACGAACTATCTCTGTCAGATATGATCGAGATTGGTACTCCGTGGCGAGATACCAACTCTTTGATATATAAATCGGCCAGCTTATTCATGCTATACATCTCTTTCATGGGTAAGAAATGTGCAGACTTTGTCAATCTAACAAGTATTACCCAAATTGTGTCATGACCACTTGATTTCCGGGGTAGTTTTGTCACAAAATCCATAGCAATGCACTCCCATTTCATTTTGGAATCTCAGGTTGTTGTAAGAGTCCGGATGGTTTTTGGTATTCCGCCTTTACCTTGGAACAAGTCATACATTTGTTCACGTATAAATCTATATCGCCCTTCATATTAGGCCACCAGCAGAATTCCTTCACATCATGATACATCTTACCAGATCCTGGATGAATTGAGTATCTTGACTTATGCGCTTCATCTAGTATTACTGTGCATAAGTCTCCATACTGTGGAACCCATACTCGGTTTGTAAAATGCATCAAATTATCGGAGTCAAGTGTTAACTCTTTGATCATTCCTCGCAGACCTTCATTCTCCAAATAGTTTTCCTCTCACCCAGAAGGTAGCTAACTCCTTGGTCTTACGAGCCGCTTACGCTAAAATTTTCATCCTTTAGTGCTTCAAGTTGAGCGTCACGGATCTAAATAATAAGGTTAGAGTGTATGGTTAGTTCTAACGCTCGTACTCACAGAGGTTTCTCTTTTTCTTTCCTGCTGAGAGCGTCCACAACAACGTTAGCCTTGCATGTGTGATATCTGATGTCGCTATCATAATCGTTTAATAACTCTACCTATCGACGCTGTCTCATATTTAAATCCTTCTAATTAAAAATATGTTGTAGACTTTTGTGATCGGTGTATACGATTTATTTGGTCCAATAGAGATAATGTCTCCAAATTTTAAGAGCGAAGACTACAGCTCCTAATTCTAGATCATGGGTGGTGTAATTCTTTTCATGCACTTTTAGTGTGTAGGAAATAACTTTATCTTTTTGCATTAATACATATCCAGACCTCATCGGGAGGTATCATAATACACTACGAATCCATCGATCCCATCAGGTAGAGATAATAAAGGTGCACTACATAACCTTTGCTTTAACATTTGAAATGCTTCTTCTTGATTAACACCCCACTCGTATTTTCTATCCTTACGAGTCAATAGGGTTAATGGTTGTGCTATTTTTGAAAAGTTTTCAATGAATCTACGATAGTATCCGGCTAACCCTAAAAATTGTCGCACTTCTGTTGGAGACTTTGGTGCTTCCCAATTCTTGATTGCTTCAATCTTGGTCGGATCTACGTGGATACCTCTTCCATTGATAATATGTCCGAGATATCAAACTTTTTGAAGCCAAAACTCACATTTGGAGAATTTCGCGTATAGTTTTTCTTCCTTTAGAACGCTCAAAATGAGTTTAAGGTGACTCTCATGTTCCTCCTTGGACTGTGAGTATATTAGGATATCGTCAATAAATACTATCACAAATTTGTCCAAGTAGGGTTTCCAGACCCTATTCATGAGGTCCATGACACGGCAGGTGCGTTAGTTAGGCCAAATGGCATCACCAGTAACTCATAGTGACCATAACGCGTTCTAAATGTTGTCTTCGGAACGACCTTTTCTGCTATCAGCAATTGATGATAACCGGATCGTAGATCAATCTTTGAGTAGTAGTTGGATCCTTGCAGCTGATCAAACAGATCATCAATTCTTGGTAATGGGTACAAATTCTTAATGGTAAGTTTATTTAATTCTCAGTAATCAATACACATTCTAAATGATTCGTCCTTCTTTTTAACAAATAAAATCAGTGCTCCCCAATGAGAAAAACTAGGTCGGATAAACCCTTTGTCGATAACTCTTGCAACTGTTTTGACAATTCTTGCATCTCCGAGGGTGCTAACCGATACGATGATCAGGCCACAGGTGCAGCTCCTGGTACTAGATCAATTCGAAACTTGATCTGCCTTTGCGGAGGTAAACCCGGTAAATCTTTAGGAAATACTTCTGGGTATTCTCGCACAACTGAGATGTCTTCAATTGTTTGTTCCTCCTTCTTAGTGTCAATAGCTTTTACTAGGAAAGCTGGTTTCACTCAAGTACTCGTAAGCTTTCATGACATTAACTATTTTTAATGAAGGCATTCCTTTGTCTCCTTGAACGATTAAAACTTCACAGGTAGGGATTGGTAAGCGAATGATCTTCTCAAAGCATACAACTTTTGCGTGATTCCAAGAAAGCCAATCCATACCAATGACGACATCGAAACTTCCAAGATTGACGGGCAACAGATCGATGCTAAAAAGACGATCATTAAGTTGTATGGTGCAATATTTGATTACCTCGTTAGATTCTATTTTCTTTCCGTTAGATAATTCTATAATATATTTCTTACTTAGCTTACAGGGTTTTGTATCCAGCAATGGTTCGAATTCTTTGGACACGAAACTTAAGTCAGCGCTAATGTCAAACAAAACGGTGGCATAACGATTATTAACAAGGAATGTACTGTTAACCACTGATGGTTCTTGACGCGCCTCTCTAGAATTCATTTCAAAAGATTTCCCTCTGGCCTTTGATCTATTTAGCTTTGGATAGTCCTTCTTGAAATGTCCTACGACACCGTGTTCAAAGCAAGCACGATCATCCCTCGTTGTTCTTTTCTCGAGCTTGGATCAGCAATTTTGACCTAGGTGTCCAAACTTATGACAACGGTTGCAAACTTTACATTCACCATAGTGGAAATATCCACACTTATTACATTTCGCCTGCAGTCCCTTTTTTATCCTGTTGTTGCCTGAAGTTGCAACATAAGCCCGCTCAGACCCTTGACTGAAACCCTTCTTATTATTCACCTGCATCTTGGAATTTCCAAACCACTTTCTTTTTTCGTCAAATGAACTTCTCTCCATGTTAACAGTCTTCCTTCAACTTCCGTTGCTCCTCTTTCAAAGTTGTCCTTCTTAATCAGGGTTCCACTACGTATTGCATCATCGATAAGGGAATGTGCAATAGCCATTGCACTATGAATAGTGGTAGGGTTTGAGGCTGTAACATTGCTTCTTATTTGAGGTGCTAATCCCCAAATGTATCTCTCAAACCAAACATATTTCGGTGTTACCATTCGAGGCACCAATCTGACAAGATCGTTGAACCTAGATGTGTAGGCTCGGATCTTGGCACCTTTCATAGTGAGGTTCTAGAATTCTGTTTCAATTTTCTGTAGTTTGTTTTGAGGGCAATACTCTTGAAGCAACATTTCCTTCAGTTGTTCCCAGGTGAGCTCATAAGCGTTTGCATCTCCCAAGAGTTGGCATTGAGAGTTCCACCATGTCAAGGTTGCATCTTGGAAAGAAAAAGTTGCATACTTGACCTTCTGATCATTAGAACGGTTGCTTATGGCTATAACTGTTTCTCAATCTATAGAATGATGTCTAGTGGTCCTTAGCACCAGTGAAAACTCTTGGATTGCATCCTTGGAATGTCATGTATGAACATCCTTGAAATTGTCAGCCTGATGAACTGCCTGGGTTTCCGTTCATACCAAAACCATTGTTTGCGCCAAAACCAAACCTATGTTTGAGCCGTTTCCCATTCCATTTCCAAGTCAATTACTAGCGGTTCCACGTCCTCTTCCTGGTCCGGTAGCTATGTTAGAATCGTGTTGTTCCAGGGCTGATTTGACATGTTAGGCTACTAAATAGGCTAATTCTTCTGCAGTTATTGGTAAATTGATGTTTTCGCTTGACGATGTATTTCGTGTTCTAGGCGGTATGTTTTGATTATGTTTTCAAAGGTAGGAAAAGGGTTTAGATAACGTATGATGTTCTTTTTATAATATAATCGATTAGTCCTTTTGATCTAAAACACATATATAAATATATCAGCATTTTCATAATCATAGTTTATAATATCATAATAGAAACCAGAAACAATCATGTTGTTTTACCATACATAGTTCACACATTAGATCAACCATCAAAAGATAATTAGTTTAATAGTCTACAAAAGTTACAAGTTTCTATCTCAACCAAAATACTCAAGCGCCCCGGCTTGCATCCATTATCTATCCTACGGATGGGGTTCCACTGCCAACGCGCATCAGGTGTGAAATCAGCATCATGCAAAAGGTGACCACTGCCATGGTGATCTCTACTCGCTCTCCCATCACGATCGCATGCTGCTGGGCCGTCACCATCACTGCCTCAGCAACATCAGCTCTCTACTCTGCCAAGGTCAGTCGGTTCCTAGTCTCTGAGGGACTAGCCTCTAGACCTGACACTCGGAAATGAATCTGGCTCAGAGCACTATTATCCAGCAATTTCTTCTCCTCGATCATCATTATCCTCCCATCCAAAGCCTGACCTACTTCGTCCTGAACCCTCAGTTTCTTCCTCATTACTAGTTGCTCCTTCTCGTAGCGAATGCACTAAGCTATCAGGGTAGCCATCACACGCTCGATGGACTCGCCACCAATAGTGATCCCACGAGGAGTGGTAGATGACTCTCCCGCCTCAAAGGTGGAAAGAATCCCGTCTCTCGACTCCTATCCTCGCATAGACTCCATGATCCATTGTTGGAGCATATATTGTCATATATAGTGTGTCCGTCGCTTGACGAATAGTCTAGGCTTAATGTTATGCACCTTGTAAACACATGAAACTGGGTCATTCACATGAGCATATGCGAATGAGACTCAGTCATACGAATGAGCCATGCTAATGGACCAATCGTGTGACTGAGAGATGCGATTGGGGCATTCGTAAGAGTGAGCCATAAGAATGGTCCAATCGTACGATTGAACCATACGCATGGTCCAGTCGTACGATTGAACCATACGCGTGGTCCAATCGCACGAATGGGCCCAGTCGCATCTAATATGGGCCGAAGCATATATATACCAGTTTCAATGTGTAGAAACCGAAGGGTTTTGATAGTGTGCCCGGCGCCCAGGCGCTGCTGGATGAGAGGGGAGATCATGCTCGATCTCCCCTTGCCAAAAGTCTTGATTCTTAAGTTGTAACGAGCTTAAAATCGTTATGTTTTATCAATGAAATCATTCGATTATTGTTCGTACTTTTGTTTATCTTTTGGT
>BJCO01673560.1:0-11175 GCA_018326465.1 Flaveria floridana | reverse complement strand
CCCCCCCTCCCACCAATCTCCCATCCTGGTGTGACTGTCAAGTTTGAAGGAAGAAGGAACTGAAAACGTGTCCTGACCCTTAAGTGCGAATGAGTGACATCTAACCACATCGCTCTTATGTTTTTGTGATTTCATGTGTGACTATCAACCTTTGATTGTTGGATCATTGTGGGTAATCTTTAGTTAATCATCTACCAAGATCAATAAGTTCTATGGTTAATGTTTGGAATTGAATTTTTGCTTTATTTTCATTTCAAGTTTTCTCAAAACTAGACTACTCCCGATTTAGCATGATATAATCTTGAAATGTTTATGAGCAAAATAATTTAAATTACATGCATGAATTGCAATATTCAATTGTCTTGTAATTCCATCAAAAGCAACAAAAATTGTCACCCCTCGTTTATGAGTCGTTCACTTGAATGAGAGGGATCGAGGGCTAAGAGGTCTATGAATTTGCTTTTCAAGTAGTACCTTGGAGACAATTGCTTCATTGTGAATACCGTCAGTGAAGTTGATTATCCACATTGTCATGAAAATCCAGATTTCATAACAATTTAAGTTCTCAATATACCATAGGTGGTTTTGTGTGTTTCTTAGCAACTAAACCTTGGGAAATATATACTATTTGATCATAGATCTATTACATGTCCTTTGACTTGTGTTGCCTGAAACCTAAAGTGAAAACTAGAGTCTAGCAACAACGCTTAGTATTATTCAAAGCTACTGAAAACCGCTAAATTACTGAGTTCTAGCAAACCAATTTACCCAATCATAATATAACCCAATACTCGAATAATCGAAAGCCTAGAGAGTTGTTTACTGAGTACCTCATGAGTAAGTACACAATACTTGCTCGAAAAGAGAAAATACGTACTCGACTCATTTCCAAATAAAAGAACAAAAGAGCAGTATTAATCCTTGGACGATCGATGTAGACTTTTAGTTAATTACAAAGAAAAATGAAACATGAATTTCTTATATGTTAGAAGTTAATAATCGCATACAGGTTATACAAAAGCATATATATCATTTATCATAATAAAGAAACCTAGTCAAATTTCAACTTATTCACACATGTCATCTCTTCCACAAGAAATTAACTTAAACAACAAACCATCTTCGTTGCTAATCTAACCACAATGATCTACACATCTACCACACCGTTATAAGATAAAGGCTAATGATCCTCACCCATCCTTAGCTTCATGCCATACCCATCCCACAAACTCTCATTCTCAACCACAACAAATCTGTGGCTACCATCATCCTGCTCGTTATTTGGTGCAACCAGTCGATCCGTGGCTTGATGATAACTTCCAGCCTGATGATGAAAGATATGAGGAAATGATTCATTGCTCCGATTGGTATAGGAATTGCAGCTTCTTGTATTCTCTTTTCGCTTCTTGGTTCTCAATAGGAACTCATTTATGCTATCCCACTTGGTCTTGCATGTTGCGCCGTTCCTGTTGTACCCCAAACACGCCATTTTCGAAGCAATTTCCTCCCATAGAAGGTCTTCCGTATGCCCACTAGCATGCTCGAACCTTGTTTCCATGGTCGTTCGTATCTGAATCAATCGTGTGAGCTCATTCTCACCCCATGCTGTGAGATTGACAGCGGTGTCAATAATATTCCCATTGTTGTTATGGTTATGTTTATCATCATGATCAGGAGATGACTGCGGCTTATGATATTGCGATTGATCTTTCCCGTTTAGTTTCTTCAAAGCTTCCATCAAAGCGGAATCTCGAGCCTCCATCCATGCTCGTTCGTTGGCCCAAAACTTGTGCTCTTTCTCAAACCTTGCAGTATCTTCTCTCCTCCACTGTTGTTCTCTTAAAACTCTCTCCTGCTCCTTTTGCTCAATAGACCTCATCATGCTCTCCATCCACTCCTCCTGCTTCTCCATAACTTTCTTCATTTGCGCATCGACGAACTCCTTGATCTTTGTCTTCCAACCCCGTATCCCCAGCCGCCTCTTGTTATCGCGATTGCTGTAGCCGGATGAACATGTGTCCGATGAATTGTTGGAGAGGCTGGGACTGTCACACGCCCTAGAAGGGGCGGCTGCTTTAAACAGCTCATGGAAATTACTATTACTATTATTATTATTCGAGTGTTGATGAGCTTGAAAAGCACGAGGAGGATCCGAAAATGAGGAGGTTGGGTTATTGGGATTAATGGTAGTAGCACCGTAGAGAGCTTCTAGTTGTCGGAAAAACCTGTAATGTTTCCCATCCTGTCGTCCAGCTTTCCCTTCTTTCGTCTTCTTGTAATACTTGTACAGGTTTTCAAACTTCTCCCTGCATTTCTTCCCACTCCTTTGATATCCATGTTCTTCACACATTATCCTGGAAAAAGAAATTCAAAAAATAAAAAAAAACAATAATAATAAAGAAATAGAAAGCACCACTTTAATTAGTTGATCAGAACACTCAATGACAGGGAAAAGATAAAAAGACTGAAGTGATAGTGATCTTTGCTAAGGAGTACAAGTTTCATGTTGTTTCTTGGTCTGAGCATACTGTTACCCTAAATTGGAGTACGTATTAATGAAAGGTGAGTTCTTGTACGCCATTTTAAGGCTGAAACGATCGTATAACCAGTAAGCCTGTAGCCACAGACCTAGCTATGAATTCCTAACCGCAACTCCTTGAAAAACTAGAAGAATATAATTAGCAAAAGAAAACAAACAAAATTTATATATGAAACATTTCTTGACGTGATAGCAGCTTTCTTGCATTGGAGTTAGCTAGGATGCTAAATAATTTAGTTTTAATAATTAAAATCCCTAGCTAGCTAAATTCAACTTATTTAATGTGAAAATTCTCTTCTTTAAACAATGAAAACCCCAAGATCGATTTGGTAAGGGTATGAAGGAGAGTTGAGATGAGATCGATGATGATGATGATGATGATGATGAACATTAATAATGGGTTACAGTAAGAAATCATGAGAAGAGAGAGAGAGAGAGAGAGGGAGAGAGAGAGAGAGAGAGAGAGAGAGAGAGAGAGAGAGAGAAAGAAAGAAAGAAAGAGAAACCTAGAAACTTCATCCCACAAGGGGCCTTTGTGATTAGCTTCTTTGAACTTGTTATCAAGGCTTGATCTGACCTCCAAAAGAGTTAAAGTTTCTTGCCTTGGCCACCTACAGTTTCCACCACCACCGATTTCCATATCTAACCCACCACCACCACCGCCAGCGCTAAGACTCGCAGCGGTCGAAGCCGTAGCCGTGGTCGAATCGGATGGAAACATCATCCCACCACCACCACCACCAGCCAACATGGTCATGTCATAGCGAAGGTCATGAGGCTGAGGTGGTGGCTGTGTGAACATGGGTCTGCTGTTGATATAGTGACTCAGATCCGTCATCCCGTACGGTTCATCCATTTCTTTCAGCTAGCTTTCTTCTCTATCAACGAACCATCAAACCCATAAGCTAGCTATTCTCACTCACACTTGAAAGAATTGGAGAGAGAGAGAAATTAAGAAAGTGAGAATGGAGAAGGTGCGGCAGATCCGGATCGTGTCTTCACATCAAAAAGCTCCAACTCTATATATGTATCATATCGTACTACAAAAATGTTTGAATTGGAGTCCAATACATACAAGTGTTTCATTTGAGTAATGCACTAGTAGATACCAGACATATATGAGTTACTACTCTATCACGTACATATATATATGTATATGTATAATGTATATACTTCACTCTTTCGACCTATATTTCTCTCTCATGTCCTGGTGGAATATTAACACCGACAGACATACTTATGACTAATGCTTAATTAGTCAAATATGTTCTTTTGAACTTTTTAAATACAGTAATGATATAAACCTTCATTTCATCCACAAGAATAAAGGTTAATCAAACACAAAGTGAACCGACATTATGAATATTCAAAGTTACTTTGGGCATTATCAAACTTAATTGAGTATATTGTTGAATTTTTTCACTCTACTACCTTTCCCTCTTCATGAAGTAATTTTTGGTTTCGTATGGTTGTACTTTTTTTGTTTTTATATTTGCATGTTAGGGATAAGGTAATTTTGATATTGTTAAATCATTGTAAAAGTCTTTATTTTTCCTAACTTAAAACATATCCAACTAAACGTTAAATGATGAAATTTAGACGGAATGAGATATTCCATTCAAGCACTCAACATTTCTTCGAAGGCTCATGTTGTATCAACTGATCTATCAACTGATGACACCTTAGTCATATTTCAATATCCAAATTTCTTTTTTATATTTTTATTTGAGCTTAGATTTCTTCAAAGATGCAACATTTCAATCTAATTTTCAGTATAAAAATCTTAGGTCATGAGTAGGTATCCATACTTCAGTAATTAATTAAAGCGTTATCATGTCTACTGGATCTATATGTCAAAGACAAAAACATTTGACAATTCTACTAATGATACGTGTTAGTAAAGAATCACACATTAATTAACTTTATCAACCACACATTTAAATACCATTTAAATGTCAAACCTCGTCAAAAATATAAGTATCATTTGCTGATGGCGTGATAAATACGAAGTTACTAAATATAGATTTATAAACTATCATTAAAATGCAGGCAAGATGGTTATCATCATTAAATGAAATAATACTAATTATTCGTGTAAAACGTTGATTGGAAATATAGATTTATAAACTATCATTAAAATGCAGGCAAATTTATGTCACTTGTATGTATTTGTATGAAACTTGTTTTATAATCATGAGATTTGATCATAATGGTTAAAAACCGGCTACTTTACTCAACTAAAACCAAACCCTAAAAAATGTGCCTGTAGAAATCATTATATTATATGAAATAATCGGCAGTTAGAAACCGATTTGGCATTTTCAAACTTGAACCGATTAGTGGTTGCTTTTCTAGAAACAAGTTATAAAATTCAGTTAAAGCCTGCTTAACTAATTATTGCTTTGACCTACAAAAGTGCCATTTATAACAACTATATAGCCATTTACATTGTCACACCCCCCACTATCAGCACACAACGGAAGCAACGGGAGTGCGAGTATATCAAGAACAACATTGTTTGCAAGAGAATAATAAAACTTTATTATATCAAATATATTCTTAAATGCTTTGTAACTTGGGCTTCTATAACTTGGTACAACTACTACCTGCGGTTCTTTAAAATGTGTATTAGCGAAGTTATCTATGGTCTCCTATCCTGAAAAAATAACTAAAAGTGTCAACTAAAAATTGTTGGTGAGTTCGCTAGTTTAACGAAAATAGAGTTTAACAAGTATGATGCCAATTAAATAAGTCAACACACAACACTGTACCCGATTATACAATCCCCATCTAATACGGATTGAATCCAAAATAGCAACACCCGAACTGTCAAAGAATAAGCATGTGCAAATAATATGTCTCGTAGACACTACAGGCTCAGCAACACTGTATGCCTCAGTGTTCGTTTGCCAATACATCCAAAATTAATAGTTGTATAAAATAACAGTCGGTACATGTGCATAATAGTAAAAGAAAGTTTTAAATAATTGTAAATCATAGAAAAACAAGTATTTTTTCACTCCTAAAAGTGAACAAAAAGGGTCTACGAAGACTCACCTAGGTTCTCTTAAATGTTTCGGAATATCACTGTTGGGAGCTCACAACTATGTGTAAGGTTTTACAAAAGCAATCCTAATTACATTGCTATCATCAATGCTTAATAATAAAGTAATCTCTTCACATGTGTGTTTGATCACTTTACATTAGTTTAGGTGAAGTGATCTTTGAATATTATAGTTATGTTATTGAATAAATTCATTGTTATTTATATAACTACTTGGGTTTCTCACTTTAATTATTTGATATGTATTAAGTATTCAGACATATGAGTACATATATAATTATTTACTTGTTAATGTATATATAGATAGCTATTAGATCATTGACATAAATATATCTAACTATAATATAATTAAGCTTACTTGACCTGATAACTTATTAGTTTTAAGCCTTCATTAGTGTATGTACTTGTATATTATTAACCTTTAACATATACATTATATGAAATATTATTTGTTTTATATTCATGTACACACTTATTCATATATTTATGATTTTATATAATTAGAATTATAATTCAGGAAATGAAAATATTATTAATAAAGTAATATTATTGATAATAATGTAAATAGTAACATAACTATATAATTATAATTAGCATTATTATAATGTTAGTGTAATGATATTAATACTATTATTAGTAATCGAATTAATATTAGACATAAGATTATTAGTTATAATGTAATGTTACATATACATAAAATTAATATAAAAATGTTATCCATAGCAAAACACAATAATATTTAACATATATTTTCTTGTTCTTATAAGCTCATGTATACAATTGTTGGTTATCAAAACTTGCGTTCGATATTACATTAACATTAATCCGACTTCTATTTAGATGTAATGTATTAATACTTGTAGTGTTTTTATATTAAAACTTATCACCTATTATTTATCAGCTTCTATTGGTATTAATGGTTTTTATACCTGATTAATTCTCAATGTGTGATGTATAGATATATAAAAAAGTTTTGGAATTATCATTTACATCTAAAGATACGAATAGATCAAATAAAAATCATAAGGTTATATATGTTGGTATTTCTAATACTAATATCACTGCAAGCATAATTTTATTATTAACAATAGTAATGACATATAATAATATTACTAATAATATTAATAATTTCTTAACCACATATATTAATAACAATACGTATAGTTATTTTTATACTTATATATATATATATAGTTCCTTAACCACATATGTTAATAACAATATTTCTATACTAATACTTATAGTTATTTTTATACTAAAACTTAACCACTTACGCTAATAAATATTCACAATATTTATACTTATAGCTATATTTATTCTAAAACTTAATCAACCTAACCACATATGTTTAATTCCTTTCGTAGCGTTAAAACTATCTTTTCATCCCGTTTAATAACATCTCTACATCATTTTTGCCAAATTTAAATATTATTAAATTGTTAGTTAAGTCTCGTGGTTGATAATAATCATTTTAAATAAAATAATTATATCTGGTGTCATCTCTTTTCATTTGATATTTCATGCATTTTATAATTAGAGCTCAACGTAAATAACACACGTACGAGTTATAATTATATTTAATGAGCAACGCATGCGATTATAACATTCACTCGGTTCACGTACTCAAACCCACTCGTACTCGACTCATTTTCATCACGTTACCACCTCGTTCACTGTGTTGACCATCTTTGACTACCTGTTGACTCATGTTGTCTAATTGACTAAGACTCGTATAATTGATGAAAGATCGAAGCTGGAAACCTTCGAAATTGAAGACATGAAACAAGCGAAAAGTTGGTGATTTTCTGCGAAAATTTTAATTTCGCGCGAGAAGTTTTATTTTCACAAAAGTTGGTTGAAAAGTTTGTTAGAAAAGGTTTCTTTCGCGCAAAAACTTGAAGATGTCGCAAAATTCAGTTACAGAACTTACCGCACTAAAAGTTTGTGTTGTTCGCACGGGAACTCTGTGATTTCGCACGAGAACTACAAGTTTGAAGTTTTTCTGAACAATTTGATTTCTAAGTGTGAGAAAATGGCAAATCTGAAGCACATCACTGCCACTCTTAATCACGACAATGAGATTGGTACAAGCACTAAGCCACCTCGCCTTCTCAACGAAGAAGATTACCCGGACTGGGTGGAGAATTATGTCATTTACACTGAACCCATGATGATGAGATGTATCAAACAGGGTCCACATATTTCGGTATACAAAAATGACAAAGGAGACTTGGTATCAAAACCTGAACATCTTTAGGATGAGAAAGATCTGAAAAAGATGCTTGATGATAAGGCTTATGTTGCTATCACTATGGCACTCACCACTGAAATAGCTTAAAAGGTTAAAGACTACACAAAAGCTAAAGATTTATGGGATGTTATGGAAGAGAAAATCATAGGTAATAAAGACATGAGAGAGAGCCAGAAGGATATGCTTAACCAAGAATTCAATATGTTCAATCATATTCTTGGTAAGACGTTAGAGGCTCAAATGTCAAGGTTTATGAAACTGATCACAAAAATAAAGAGTGCAGGAATTACTCTAGAGAACATTACAGTAAACAAAAAGCTATTAAATTCTTTACCATACAGCTGGAACAACAACTGCACAACCATTAAAAGAACTAAGGATAGGTTTACCTTGTCTCTTAGTGATCTTATTTCAACCATCAAGTCTTATGATATGGATGACAAGTAAAAAGGTGTTAACTACATCAACACAATGGGAGCTGAAGCATCAGTATTGTTGGACCCTGAAAGGATCATACATGCCAATTCAAGAGGTGGTTGATGGTTGTTTTGCTGGTGAAATCCCACAAGTCCAAGAAGTTATATGGGTGGAGTATAGAGATCGTGTTGTCTATCCGCATTCGTTTATACGCAGGAACAAACAACAAATGCTGACAAGTGTTGTTCATCCGCATATACAAATGCGAACAGTCTGAACAGATTCTAAAAAGTGTTTGTTCTTCCGCATTAACTAATGCGGATGCATAGAAGACAAATGCTGATAAGTGCATGTTCATCCATATTTGTCAATGCTGATGAACAAAAATTAATGCTGAAGACACAGAAGAAATGTTGATAAAGCATAAGTCATCCGCATTAGTTAATACAAACGAGCAAACACAAATGCTGATTACCTTTTTGCACTCTGACTAGTATGCTGATGTATAGATGTCAGGGTAGTTTAGTCATTTTGTATAGTTTTTATGTCAGCATATAAATAGAATAAAATACCCTACTTCTAAAAAATTTTCGATTGTAAGTATACTCAGTACTCAAGTTTCAAGGTTTTAAGGTTGTCAGTTCACAGTATTGAAAACCCTAGCACCTATTGTAACTTATTTACCAACAATCAACATACAACACATTTATGCGTATTATTTTAGCATTGAATGCTCTTTGACTCTGTATTTCCGCTACTTAATCATTGACTCAATCATCATATTCGATTCTTGTTGAAGTCACATCAACAAAGAATCTCTTTCTCGGACCCAGTGAATTGGTATCAGAGCTTTGGCTCTTGAATTCGTCTCAAAGTCTACCCAGATCTTGAACGAAAAACAATTAATCTAGTGGTTGAGTTGTTTATTAACAAGTTCACTACTGTTAATAAGCATACTGCTGAAAAATACCTAAAAACTTCATCATTATCACTGTTCTTCAAGTCGAAACACTTGTAAACAACACTCGATTATTGATCCTTGGCAAAAATTAAAAAGAATCATATAAAATCAACTAAAAGTGACTAAAAAAGAATACTGTTCATAAACCCTACTACTGCTACTGTTCATAGAAGACATACAAGTATACCCGAAGTTTGGACTGGTTGAACTGTTGAACATAAAATCAATTTAATCCATATTCAAACCTTCTAAAATTAGTTTATTAACATGGATTCTATTAACTTTACTGAGCTTGGTCATGCTTCTAAACCACCAATGCTTAAACACAATTTCGAGTTTAAGCAATGGAAAATCCAGTTTAGGAATTATACTACAGGTGTAGATCCAGATTATTCGATATCTATATGCAAGGGACCGTACTTTCCAGTTTCTTTGAATGCTAATCAAGCTGCATAATATAAAATAGTCAAATTCCCATTGTGGTTCAAAGTCTGAAAATCTTGATGATGATGAATATAAAAAGATCAAGATTGATCTTCAAGCCTACTCCATTCTAACATAGGCTTTAAAGACGGATGTTCTCAAAAGGCTAGAAAAGTATGGCATAACAAAAGGTGTGTGGAATGCACTGCAGAGCATGTGTTAGGGTAGCAGTGAGGTGACTAAGATTAACAAAGATAAACTGGTTAATCAATATGAAACCGTCCATAACACCAAGGGAGAGTCAATCTCAAAATAGCTTCATTGATTTCTCTAATTCATGAATGATTTAGAGATAATGGGAGTCACTTACAAAGAAAAAGAAATGAACAAGGAAATGCTGCATAGTCTTCCGGTGAGTTAGAAGTAGAATGTGACAATGCTCAAGAATACACGTGATTTGGAGAAAACAAGTTTTGACATTATGATAGTGAAAATTCAAGCTCTCGCGTTGGATGAAAGAAGCAGAAATCTAAGTGGACCTCAAGTTATTGAGGCTTACAAATTTCCTTCAGAAACCCATTCTGTGGAAAATGCCTTTATAACCGAAGAAGATTATTTTCTATTCTCTACAGATCAATCTAGAACCACTGGTTTCATTGCCTCATCTCAACAACACAAGCAATCATCATCTAATCTATCTACTTCCACATCTAAAAGCATGCCTGCTGATAAAAAATCTGAAGAACAGAATGCTACTTACAATTCCTCTGTTGTAAGCTTTGAGGCATACTTGGGAGGAAGACTCACTTCAGCTCACCTTATACAAGAAGATCTAGAAGAAATGGATGCAGACGATGTTGAAGAGATGGATTTATAATGGCAAATGACCATGATTGCTATGAAAGCAAAGAAATTTTTCAGAAAACAAAAGAAGCTAAGCTTGTAAGGCCCCGTTCCCGGGCACCTCACAGTTGGTCATTCATCGCACATAAAACATTTTAAAACGTACATTTATTTTGCATCGGAATTTAAAACTTTTATTAATATCTAAAAACATGTCATTTCATTACATTACAACATTCGTTTTTGTAAGGCCCCGTTCCCGGGAACCTCACAGTTGGTCATTCATCGCACATAAAACGTTTTAAAACACATATTTACTTTGCAGCGGAATTTAAAACTTTCACTAATAATTAAAACATGTCATTTCATAACTTTGCAATATTTTTTTTTTCATTTCAAAATACAATGACATGTCAAAATATGGATGCCAGCCTCAACAACTGAGTAGTCACCTCGTGCCATCCTCAGCATCATACCTGCCAACTGGAAAATACATAAAAGTCAGCGATGCTGAGTGAGTCCTAGTTTTTAATAAAACATACTTTACTTTCTATCAAAAACCATTCTTTTAATACATACAATCATACAACATACGTACACGTAGATAATATTATTATTATCTTCATCATTCATTCATTAGCTTTCGTTCGTGCGTTTCTTACTTTCACTCATACGTT
>BJCO01673558.1:0-13049 GCA_018326465.1 Flaveria floridana | reverse complement strand
CCTTCACCTTCAACTGATGGTAACCAGATCGAAGATCTATCCTCGAGAACCAACTGGCACCTTGAAGCTGATCAAACAAGTCATCAATCCTCGGTAGCGGATACCGATTCTTCACCATCAGCTTATTCATCTCTCGGTAGTCGATGCACATCCGCATACTACCGTCCTTCTTCTTCTTCACAAACAACACCTGAGCACCCCAAGGAGAGATGCTCGGTCAGATAAACCCCTTATCCATCAACTCCTACATTTGATCCATTAGTTCCTTCAACTCGGTAGGAGCTAACTAATACGGTGCTTTGGAAACGGGTTGAGCACCGGGTATAAGATCAATCTGAAACTCAATCTCATAATCCCGTGGCACACCTGGTAAGTCTTCTGGAAACACGTCCGGAAAGTCACATACCACAGGTACATCAGACAGCTATGGTACCGTCGCATCCATATCTTTCACGTAGGCCAGATAGGCACTACATCCACGTCTCATGCACTTTTCCACCACCGCCATCGAAATTACCTTTGGAACCATAGTGACGTGATCAGCGTAGACGTCACCGAACTTCCATCGCACGCAACTAATCAAATCATTTTCTTTTGACACACGATGTTTGCTTCAAAGGTTGCTAACCATTCCATCCCTAGTACTACATCAAATCCACCTAGAGGCATCACATGTAACTTAGCAACAAACCTATGACCTTTTAATTCTATGGCACAGTCCTCTATCACATCAGTAATTCTAGTGGCCATACCAATAGCAGTTTCTACATCAAATGGATCATTAATACATCTACTACTAAGGGATAACTTATCACAAAAAGTAGTAGAAATAAAACTCCTACTAGCACCAGAATCAAATAACACAGAGGCACAAGTTTGGTTTACTATAAACATACCTGACACGACATCGGGATCCTCTCTTGCCTCCTCCCACGTCATCATGAAGGCTCTAGCAGTTGCCCTCTGTCCTCCTTCCTCCAGCTTCTTCTTAGCCCTAGAACTCTCAGCCCTTGGCGTCCTGCTGTCCCTGCTCACGTGGCCTTCCTCACTGTAGTTATAACACCGTATAAGTCCACACACCTTCGCCACATGACCGGGCTTCCCAAACTTGAAGCACGCATTCATCCCCCACTTGCACTCACCAACGTGCTCTCTTCCATACTTATTAGACTTCTTCATCCGTGAACTTGAGGACACCATCCTTCGGTCATCCACTTTCCTCTTCTTGTTGTTTGGAGTGAAACCACCACGTCCAAACCTCTTCTTTCCTTAGCTCTTATCACCATCACCCGTCTTTTTCACATCGACTATGCCACTTCCCTCTCATCATACAACCTACCCGCCAGGTCTACCACCGATCGAAAGGTACCCGGACGGGCAGCGATCAAATGCCTGCGTATGTCAGCTGGTAATCCCTGGACATACTTCTTGATCTTCCTTGACACCGGCGTCACCTGATCCGAAACCAACCTTGCCATCTCATTGAACTTGGTGGTGCACTGCTGGTGGGTCATGGTACCAGCCTCCAGCCACTGGAACTCCCTCTCTAGCTTGTCGAGTTCCTGGTGAGGATAGAAATCCTTGATCACCAGCTTCTTTAAATTCGACCACCTCATCTTGCTAATGGCCCTACTACCCTCAGCCTGGATAATATTGTCCCACCAGCATAAGGCCGTGTCCATAAATGAGTGAGTAGCAAACTTCATGTTCCGGTCCTCTCGACACTCACTGATATCGAGTACTGCCTCCATCTCTCTCACCCATCGGTAAGCAGCAACAGTAGTGCCATTTCCATCAAATGTCGGGGGCTTGCACCTCTAAAATGGCCCATAGTTGCTACCACGTGCAGTTTCCTGCACTGCCTCTTCCTCATCTTCCTCACTTGAGACAATCGTCTCGGTCTCCGATCGTTCCCTCTCTTCTCTTCCTGTGGTCCTCTCTTACCGCCTTAATAACTTTAGTCACCACAGACGGTAGTATCGTCTACATGACTTGATGCACCTCCTCTACCACTGCATCTTTTACCGAGGCCCTTAGATTCGCACTCTCATCACCACCTTCCTCATGATGTATCTCGGGCTCTTCACGGTCCCTCTTAGTCGTCTTAGCCTGGTTCCTAGTAACACGTGGTTTAGCACCACGTCCTGCCTGTGCTCCAACCCTAGAGGCCTTAGATGATCTACCTCCCATCATTCTCTAATCACTATAATATTTAAACACTAACACGGTCATTCAAGGAATAGCTCAGCTTATATTAAGTATAATAAGTCCCTAATTGTAGTGGCCAGTTGTGATTAGCCACTTACTTTACTCTTCATAACCCTAAGCATTTTTTATCCTAACTACATCAGCATCAAAATCTACTAAGAACACATAATCAACTAGCACATAACTCCAATTTACTTTGACAAAGAAATACATGATAGCACGTAGCTACTCGGGCTGGCATCCCTTTCCTTCTATCCCGTTCTCAGTTTAAGATTAGGTGTTGAAAATATTTACCTAATTCGCTTAAACTTTGATTCTGATACCAACTTCTAAGGCCCCGTTCCCGGGCACCTCCCAGTTGGTTATTCATAGGACTAAACATACATTTTATTATACATTTCATAAAATATCAAAACAGAAGTCATTAATAAAAACCATTCATTTTATTAATGATTACTGTTGTTATGCAATACAACACTGTACAACTACAAAAGAATCTTTCACTGTTTTCATTACAAAACAACAATAATAACATGCGTGAATGGATGCCAGTCACGCCCCTCCAAGTAGCCTCCCTGCATGCCATCCTCAGCAACTTTTACCTGCCAACAAAAAATGCATAAAAGTCAGCGTTGCTGAGTGAGTTCTAGTTTTACAACTATCAAAATACTTTAAACTTTTCATACATAAAAATACTATTTCCCATAATACTTCCTTTACTATCACACATGTTCATTCGTTATTGTATTTTGTTTGTTCATTTCGTACTTTATAATTTCATTCGTTATTACTCATTTCATACTTTATCCTTATCTTTCGTATCGTTCGTCTCGTACTTTATCACTATCTTTCGTTAATGTTCATTTCGTACTTCATCAATTCGTTCCTTTCATGCTTTATAATCTTGCTCGTTTCGTACTTATTCTAGATCCTGTTAGGCTTTTCCCCCATCGCGGTCCGAAACCGCCATTCCGAGCACAAAGCTCCTTTACTAATTGGCATGAAGCCCGTGTCCTGAAGCCACCATTCTAGGCACAGAGCCCTATTACTATCTGGCACGATGCCGTATCATATATTGGCACAATGCCCGGGGTCGAATGACAAGGATCCCGTTTCGTACTATGGGTTCAGTCACCTAGACTGATCCCCCTATGTGTGAACCCTCATGGGTTAAAATCACACGTTATAACACACAGTTGAGCTACCAACTCACAAAGAGTTGTAATTCTTCTTTCTTTCTGCTTGCAAGCCTTTCCTTTCTTTCATTACGTTTCACTTTTCATCTCTGTTATCTTTCTTTTCATTATGTTATACTTTACATTCATTCACTCATTCATCATATTACGTAAAGTAATAACATAATACTTAACGTATATTATATTATAATATAAATATGTTTTAAGAACAAATAAAAGATAACAATGCATATCATACATTCATCATAATATCATGCATATGCTATTCATAAACATTGACTTATTCATGCTTAGAATAGTCCAAAATAGCCCACAAGTCAAACTAGGGTCAAACCCTAAAATTATGTTTTTCCATAAAATTCAGAAAAATTTTCTTAGTGTTGGGCGCATGGGCACTATTTAGGCGCATCAGCCCTGTTTGGGCGTTTCTCAACTATGTAGGCGCGTCAGCCTATACTTAACCTCTTTAACACTTAGGCGCATGAGCCTTTTTGGGCGCATGGGCACTATTTGGGCGCTTCATCTTACACTTAGTCATTTCAGCCCAAAACTCAGGCGCATGAACTACTGTTCAGGCACATGACCTTACTTAAAACTTTTCTAAGGTAAATACTAGGCGCCTGGACTACTATTTGGGTGCATCATCTCATACTTAGTCTTTTAAACCTAATATTCAGGCGGATGGGCCCTGTTTGGGCGCATGAACACCCTTTTCATATGTTTCTAACATATTTTCAGTCCCAAACAAAGTCTTAACGTGTTCTAAGCCTTTCACTACCATTCTAAGCCTTAACATAACATGTACAACCACAAATTATCAACATACAAACACATACTCATACGGTCATACATATAACTTTTATAAAAATTATTTACATGCTTTTTTATCGCTAAAGAAGTTTAAAAACATGAAGAACCGGGGTCTAGAAACTCACCTTTTGCAGCTTCCAAGCACAACTCTCTCAAAGTCATGAAATCTTGATGTTTCTAACACCTAAACACCAAGAGCACCTACCCGAATGCACATATACACATTAGAACATATATATTTCGGTTACATGGTCGAAATCCTTAAAATCGAACTTAATTATCTTGCTTACCTTGGAAGATTTCAGCCTCTTCTTCTTGAACAATAGAGAGAAACTTCGGTTTCTGCTTTTCTCTTCTTCTTTTGTCAAAAAGCAGATGGGATGGGATGTTATGGGTGGCCATCCCCTTTTAAAATATAAGATAATAATGTTTTGTCCTTTTTACACTTACACCCCCTCTACTTTGGCTTCTTTTTATTTCTTTCCAAATACTTTCCTTTTCTTTTCTTATGATTTTTCTTTTCTGTTGTCTAACTAGAAATTTCGGGTGTTACAATGACTTACCTTTTGTTACCTACTAACATTGGTAACTATACTAACTGATAAAAGGTGAACAGTGAAATAAAATATGGTCACTACATGGGCATGGGAAAGTGCCAATATCAGAGTTGACGGCATGTGTCAGTCTGGCCATACTTATGTCCACTGGAAGAGAGAACTTCTTCCGAGACTTCTGCGAGTGTTTTACTTTGTCTTGGATCTTACATCGGAAGGAGAACTACTTAGTCTCGAAAGATTGAGTTCTTCCTTCGGAAGTTCTTCATCCTTTAAGCTTCGGAAGATCTTTAACTTAGCTTCGGGAGTGTATCTTTGTCTTCGGAAGACTTTATTCAGTTGCACTCAAAATTTTCTAAGTGTAGTTTTGGTTGTACCAGTCTCATCTCATCCAACATTTTTTTACATTACCCATGAACTTTCTATTGTTGTTTACCAAGTTTATCAAAGTCCATATAAGCTTGTTTATAAGAAAAACGCAGCGGATTATGAGTTTTAAAACTTGTTAATGTGTAGATTATTAAACCCATTTGATAATCAAACCCCAAACCATGGATCCATATACGAAATGCATATAATGAAGCAAACATAGGATGTTTAGAAGACAACCTTTGGAGCTGCTGGAAATCGATATTGTTGAGGTGCTTATGATGAACTCGTGGCTGAATCTTCAAGCTAGAAGACCTCAAGAAGGTAATACCCCAAGCCACAAACAAGAACCCTTTTGTTGCTAGGATCTTACAACACCAATTTCAGCTTTTAAACACTTTAATGCTGAAAGTTCCAGCTCCCTTTTTCCCTGGTTGTTTCCGAGAACTAGAGGAAGAGAGAAGAGAGGTTTTTGCACTTAATACTTGAGAGATTTGAAGTAGTTTGCATGTAGCTTTCTTGTAGATGAAAAAGGCTTCTGTAACGCAATTGGTTGGTCTCTTCTCAGCCCTCTTAGGCCGAGAACAAAGCTGCCACCAATGGGTGGTCTAGCTTTTGTTTTTTAACCATCCATTTTTTTATTAAAACCACAAAATAGAATATGTAACACTTACATTTTATTTTGTACACCCAACTAGTTCTACCATGAAATTAATTAAAACCCAAGTTAATTAATTTGTAACATCTTACATGCCATGTTATCGTTTCATTTTATAAATGTTAATTAACCATTAAGTAACAACTATAAAGTAATCTCTTAGAATTAATAAATAAACCCATGTTATTTATTAATTTCTTAAGTGCATCTATTTTAGAAAACAATTTTTCTAAATGTTTTGGTGTTGTTATTTATTTAACTGATCAAATCAATAAATAAATATTGCAGGTGTTTGTCTAGCCTGTTATTGGGTATGACCCGACTTGGATCATATCACACTAGCCACATCAATTTAATATGTATCTTGGGCAGATGGAATCCTACACTTTACTTCTACATCCACCACTAGATGGAGTTGTTTGATGATTTTAAGTCAAAACTAGATAAAACAAAGAGACAAAGAGTACACTGTCTTTAATAATTAATCTGGTTGATGATGATACGTTTGTTGACTTAGAAGATGGAAGCTTAATGTTTTTAAAAGAAGAAGGTGAACATGGGGCAGATAATAATAAAGTAGACGTCTATTTGAGTGAAGGAAGAGAATAAAGAATAAAAAAGGATAATCCTTTCAATGTTTTAGGTTGGTGGAAGATAAAATAGATGAAATTACCTATTCTCTCTACAATAGCTAAACATGTTTTGGCAATGCCAATCTCAATCGTTGCAACAGAGTCGGTTTTTAGTACTGGGGGTAGGTTAATTGATAAATATAGGAGCTCACTTATTTCTAAAACTACAGAAGCATTGTATTATGCACAAAATTGGCTACGTTCTACGTCGTCGGATTTGCAAGACTCCGGCACACATGGTCAACAACTAGAAGACTTGAATGAAAATTTAAAGAAAATTGAAGGTGTTAATAGTGTTATTTTATTTTTAGTATAATGATCGTTTCATGCATTTTTTTACTCACAAATTAACATGTGTTTTAGTTTTAGATTTGTTAAACAGGAAGAAAAAACGCAAAGACTAAACCATTGGAGTTGATAAAGATTGGGACTTGACGGGATAGACACTAGGTTACACTCAAAGAGGTTACGACATTAAACATATTATCATTTTATGTAATTGTTTAGTTTACAAGTTGGTGGATTGGAAGATTTAGTGCATCAATTATCATATTAACTTTGTTATCATATGCTAATTGATTTAGTTACTTTTCTTTTGTTTCAATTCTATAATTGTTAGATCGGTTTGGTTTAGATTAACAAGAACTTCTTCTTTGATCAGTAGATAATAAATACGGAATCCAAGTGAAATAACTTATTATACCAACACAAATACTTTAAGGAAAGGTAAATACATAAGTAATTTTTTCAAAGTATTTACTTGATTAATCATTTGAGTACAAATTATACAATCGGCAGATAGAATCAAATGGCTTGATAAGTTGGCCTCTACTATACAAGTGTTAAGACTTTTATACTATGAAATCTAAATAATAATAATAAATTATTCTATGTTCAGAGTATACAGCAAAATAGATAATCTGCGTATCAGAGTTGGCGGCTTCATTACTATATGTGTCTCCAAGGTGAAACACAACAGTCATCGGCACATACATTCTTGTTTTGAGTAGCAGTTAATAGGCAGCTAATGAAGTTCACCAATGATCGAAAACAGTCAATCGACAACTCATCGATAGAGTGCTGATCGGCAGTTGCTCAGCATATGCCGATCGGTGGTCATATAGCAGATGCATTTCGACAGTGGATTCAACACTAGGCTTAATTCGGCAGTTGGCCTATGCTGAAATCCTGAGATTTCAATAGCTTTATCCTCTTCATAGATCAACAATAATTAATTTTTATATTCATCTTTTCTGTGTTGTAGCTTGAGCTTGGAATCAATGGGTTAGTTGTGATTTTATGATGGTGTTTTTTGGTTGAACATGATACAATGACATGATTTGTAGTCTAGTTAGACTTTGAAAGATTAGCCTTCTTGGGTTGTTTTAGATCTTAAAAGTTTCATGTTATGTAACTAATGTCACGAATTTAATATTTCTTGTAATGTAATGAAATTTATTTAAATATTTAAGTATATTTTACGTTTGTAATGAAAAAACTGCAGAACCGTTTGGGGGTGATCAATACAATTAGTTTCATAATGAGGAGAGAGTTAGAACAAATAACAGATCAAATTGGGAACCCGGTTTAAATAGATGATACTAAGAACATAAGTAAGTAACGAGACAGAACAAAGGACAAGAACAAGATAAGTACAGTTTTCAAGAATGTTGTATATTGCTCTCAAGTTCTATTACACAGGATCGGTGCTGGTCTCTCAACACAAGATTTATCTCATAAACTCACTAAGTCTCACTCGGTTGATGAAGCAGATGCTCAAACTAAGTTGAAAATAATATAATAAGTTAATGAACACAAGAAATGGTTTTCAAGATACTTGTATATAGTACTTCTCAACTCAATGTTACAAGACTCTTACAAGCATATATGAATGAGTTACATTGAGTAACTATATATACTACTATCTATAGCCGTTTATACTTAGGTGACCAGCTGAAACTTACAACTAGACAAATACTACATTGTTAGAAGTAAGGTATCTAAGATAAAATACTATCCTAGATTAGGTAGTCATGACATGTCCATGACTTACATTTTGTCACCAACCAAAGTTGGTAACTGTACTAACTAATAAAAGGTGAAAAGTGGAATAAAGTATGGTCAACTACATGGGCGTGGGAAAGCACCATGCAGTATATCAAAGTTGGCAGCATGTGTCAGTCGGACCGTACTTTTGTCCACTGGTTCGTAGTTGGTTCTTCCGAAGGTTAAATGGCTTCAGAAGAATAAGTTCTTCCGATACCATTTATACTTTGGAAGAATTAACTTCTTCCAAGACTTCTCTAAGTCTTAATGACTTTTTCCTTAGGAAGACTTTGTCTTGAATCTTCTAAATGTTTAACTTCAAAAAGAAAACTATGATAGGATCAAATGCATCAATCTGTAATGAATTATATAAACAATTCAAAGAAAACACAAACAATTGTAATCAAATCAAGCACATATTAACAAAATTCACAGTTCATTGATATAGCAAAGACAATTACAAGAGTAAGAAAGCAGTACATACAAAATGTTACGTCTCTCTAATTCTACTCTAGTCTAAGCTATTTATACTATCAACAAACTAGAGACTATCTATTTACAATTCTAGTCCCTATACTAAGACAAAATTGTAAAAGACACACTAAGACTAATGTTAATCTTTCTAGAGTACTAACAAACTACTTAGTCCCGGAAGACTTAGTTCTTCCTTCGGAGTTCTTCATCTTTAAGCTTCGAAAGATCTTCAACATAGGTTTGGAAGTGCATCTTTGTCTTTGGAAGTCTTCATTCAGTTGCACTCAAAATCTTCTAAGTGTAGTTTTGGTTGCACCAGCCTCATTTGATCAAACAAACTCCCCCTAGGCTGATGCTACCAAAACTTCACTCCCTTCTACGTCTTAAAACATTCAACACCAAGGAAAGAAGGTATTTTTCAGTCTCATTGTTCTTTCCTGAAGTGGTGTTGAGAAGTTTGTACAAGTCATTTGTATATCGGAGATCCAATCTATTGCTCTGGATGATATATACCCTTTGTTGTGGCCCTATGAAGAGAGTTTGTTAACGGGAATTGTAGTCATATTCCCATCTAAATATGGAATATGAAGCAGGGCCTTCAACCATTTGAAGGAATGAACTTCCTTTTGTAGTGGCACCCTCTCTTTCTTTCTTTCTCAACTTCAACTCCTTTTTAGTCCTTGCTTTCTTGGTTAGCTCGGCAAGATGAAGGCTGCTTAGGTGATTTTCGATGTGAGCAGCTACTTAGGAGTTGGAGGTATTTGAGAATGGTTTCTTTGCTAAATTAGCAATATCTAATCTACTTGAGTGTAGCAGAGATGGTGTGTCAAGTCTGTTGACTTCACCATTCTCCCCTTCCACAACAAAGTTGTGAGAAGGTTCATCGAACCTCCACTGGACAATTTTCTTCCTAGTGGCGAGGGGCATGTTTGGCAGTTTGTCCCCTTTCCTGGTGTCTAGTAAAGTCTCCAATCTTCTCCTTAGCTTCTTCTTTTCTTCTTTGAGGGAGTCTCAGTTTGTTGCTAAGAGTTGAAGAGCTTGTTTTAGTGTTCCCCGGGGCAGATCTAGGGATGCATATCTTGTGAGGGAACAGGAAGAGCCATCAATGTATCTCAGTCTTATGGCCTCTTACTCATAAGAGATTTCATTCAGGGTTGTGCAGTTAATTAACTTCCTTTTGATCTCCTTGAATTCCTTTAAGGTCAAAGGCTTAGATGGTTTAGAGGATGGGTTAGGCAATAGTTGGGTTCTGGTTTATGTTTTGGGTTTTAGGATGAGTAGTGGTGGTGGTTGTTGAGAGGCAATGGATGAGGGTGGTGTTAAGGCTGATGGAGTAGGTTCAGGAGTGTAAGGTTCAATAGTGGGTTTAGTATTGATAGGGAAGGGAAGAGGTGTAGACTCAGGTTTTGTTGGTTATGGTTTGGGTGTTCGTTTGGGTACCATCCTCTGTACACCTTGAGTTTGATATACCTCCTTCCTTCTTCCTAAGAGAATGTCAGCTTTGATATCACTGATATTTCGTTGTAGGATCTTTTCAGACATGGGACCTACTTGCCTTCCTGTGAAGCTGTGGGCCCTGAGATAAGCCTTCATCCAGACTTTGTCTCCCACCTTCTTGGCAGCCACAAGTTGGGCCTCTTCCTTGATCTTCTTCCTTTCTTTTAACTTCTCTTTGGCAGCATTCTTCCACTCCTTATTTATTTGAACTTGTTCTTTATGAAGAAGAAACAAGATCATGTTATTTTTATGAGGAGTCAGATCCTCCTGAGAATATCCCCTTAAGCAGAGGAAAGCTATCCTCTCCAACCTCTACCTTTGCTTTGCCTCGTTTTGCCTTCTCTTCTTTTCCTCCTCTTGGCCTCCTTCTCAGTGGTAGATGGAGCACTCAACCGTTGAAGCTCTTCAGCTCCAAAGGAGGCTATAGCAACATCGGGTGAGGGTTGTTCAAGTGAGGAGCTTATCAGAAACTTGGTTAAGAAATCTATTAAGATCAGTAAGCATCCTAGGGTCCACTTGAATTGTTATGGGAGGTGGCTGAGGGAAGATAGTTATAGAGTATTGCTGAGTAGGATATAGTGAACATAGGGTTGAGATGGCCAAGCTTGGTTCCTCTGACTTTGACTCTGTACATTCTCCCCTTTTTTGGTAGCATCATCTTGAGAAGTAGATGAGCTAGAGGAAGAACTTAAAGAGACTTGAACAGGTACGTGCCTAACAGACTTTTCAATATGTGTCTCAGCTAATTTGGCCTTGAGATTATCAATCTCAAGTTGTTGAGTGGCAGACATATCCTCTAAAGTCTTAACCTTTGATTCAAGTTTTAAGACTTTAGAAAGTAGGTCTCTGATGGTAAGTTGCAGATTTCCCTTATATTCTTTTGAAGAATCACGGGGAGATGAGATAAAATACCTAGTATGCTCATTGTCATCACTAGATGTATTTCTTTAGCACCCTGGTTTCCCTTGCATACTGATGCCCTTTTCAGAGCCATTAATTGGAAATGTTTCCATAGACTCAATCTCAGTTATATTACCACTTTCCTTTGAGTCTAATGAGACACTCTCAGTAGTGGCAGCTGAGTCTACGTGAGTCCCCTCCACAACTATGGGACTCACCTCAGTTTGGCTTAACTTATATGGGCTAGAAATCAGAGGTTCCCTGGGGCTCAGTTGATCTGGAGAGTGGTGTGGTATATCAAAATCTTGGTCTGATGAAACATGATATCTTTATTTGATCGGGTTAATAGGTCAGTAACAGATACCAAAGTTATTCCTAATGACCCGGGATCTTGGTCAACATCTAGGGGCATTGAAGCAGTGATGTAGTAGTTCCTTTTTGGCTGCTCAGGGGAGTGTTGGGATGTTAGGTTTTAGCCATGTTTATCAAAGCTAGTTTAACATTTACACTATAAAACGCAATGGATATAAGGTTAAACATATGGTTAATAATATGAAATTTTGATCATTTTAAATCAAAACTAAAACCCAAGAACAAGGATCATTTATATATATGAAATAACATGCAATCAAAAACGAAAATGCAACCATATGGTGTTTCAAAGAAAACAACCTTTCTTGCATAAGATGTTGTAGATGTAAAGGATGAAGATGAAGATGAAGATGTTGTTGAATATTCAGCCCTCAAGAGAGAGAGCCTCAAGTTGTGATACCCACAAGTTTGAACAAACACCTTGCAAGTTAGGATGTAACGCCAAAGAACTCTCTTGCTTGGCTCCTCAAGAATCTGAAAATTTCAGCCTTCTTTTCTTCCTTGAATCTGAAAATTTCAGCCTTTTTGAGAGAGTTTTGCTTGAGTGTGTTTTTGAGAAAATGTGTCAAATGAATGAAGAGTGTTAGAGTGGTAAAAGAGTACTTGGACCAAGACAAGACAAGGGAAGTCCCAATGCTCCATTGGGCGGCCGAATATAGGCCTTCAAAATGGGTTTCCCCCCCATTATAGTTTTTATAAATTGTTACACCCTTAGCCCTTCATTTTTTTTATAAAATTAAAACCTCTTTTAATTTTATAACAATAACAAACTTTTATTTGTTATTATTTAACCAACTTAAATAACGAAACAAATAAATATCTCATGAACAAATTATCCATATAATATTGTTCTATCACAAAAGCAATATTTAGAAAACCAATTTTCTAAATAGGTGTCAATATTTATTGTATGATCTTATCAATAAATAAATGTTTGTTGGTGTTTGTGTAGCTTGTTATTGGGTATGACCTGACTTGGATCATAACGTACTAACCACATCAATCTTGTATGTATCTTGGGCATATAAGATGCAACAATCTCCCACTTGCACAAGATTCATAAAAGATTGATGCAAGCAGTAAATACCGCCTAACAACGGTTTACTACCCTTAATACGTATGACTAAGTGTCATTCAATAACATCATCCTCTTCAAGTACCATACTTGAAATGTTTTAGGTGAAACAATCATCTATCCTTTTGTCACAGATGTTATGTTAAATCCTAGAGACATAGGTGATCATTCTCTATTGATTTAACTTTATCAGGCCTTAGACATCTTACTCTCAACGAATAAGAGGGACAAATCCCATCTTGACTACATACGTCTCTC
>BJCO01673555.1:0-10578 GCA_018326465.1 Flaveria floridana | reverse complement strand
ATTGATTCCATTTATTAAATTTAATTATTTAACAAAGCCCCAAATTCCACTTGAAACCCTAATCCTCATCAATTCGTTAAACTTATTATTAAACTTAAATCTTGTAAATATATATATATATATATATTCTTAGGTATCTTGTGAGGGATTGCGTTGGAACGTTTATTTATATTTCTTAATAATCATCATCCTTATACTTATTTGCCATGTGAGTTTACTTGCCACTTTTTATCTTTTCATACTAATTTGGGGTGAAACATGATTACTTATACATAATGCACTTGTAAACGTTTAGACTTGTAAAGCACTTGCAATTCATATTTTTGTCATTGTTATTTGTGTGTTGTAAGTGATTATATGAGATACATAGTTTGTTTACAATCATTAACTATTCATAGTCTGGCGACGTCTTAGATCTTTAGGCCTGACAAGCCTATTTGGTGCTAAAGCCGAGGTATTGTCGTCTCCTGATGACGTATGCTTGTTCATCATGGGAACCAAATACACTTAGCCAATCTTATATACTTGTAATCAAATCGAGTTTTGGTTGTAACGATATGTGTTCTATAACCTTACTAACTTATAACCTATGACATGAATTGCTACTTGTAATCTTATCTTATTATGTATGAAAACCTTAGAAACTCACCAACTATTTTTAGTTGATCTCTTATTTTTATCATGTTTCAGGTAATCCTCAAGTTTAAAGTAAACTTTTGAAGCCTGCAATAATCTAGGACTTGGACCTAGTTAAAGAAATAAAAAGATTACATTTTGTTATGTTATGTTTGCACTTACTTCTTGTTTGAGACTTATGTTTGTAATTTCTTTTGAAACTTATAATTTGAATATTTATATTTAAATATAGCGTTATGTGGCTGTGAACAATCTTAACCCTCACATCTCGACGATTCCGCCGTCAAGGTTGGGGTGTGACACACAGCCATCAACAACGCCCCCAACGTTGCACCACCCTTCACGGACGCCACACAAAGGCCACCGTACTTGGTGGCACATTTGGTGAGATCGTTCCACCTCAGGTTTTCTTATCTGTTTTTCTAACTTTCTTTAAATATATTTCTACGTTTAAATTGTTTGGCTTGGTTAGGAGTAACGATTTATAGGGAGAGTCATCCCCCTTTTGTGTGCTTTTGTTTGTTGTGATTGGCTATTTTCATGTGCTTTTTATTGTGTCGTGCTGTCCGCGTGCTTTGATTAGTTATCCCTAGTGTTGCACCCTCTTTTTGGATATTACGTATGCGTCACCTAGTTGTGTTGACCTCGTGTTTTGTTGACCTGTCTTTAGTAGTTGGTTTCAGTGTGTTAGTGCGGTAAAATAGATTACAGGAGGCTTTATGCTGCCCCGAGATCATGTTCGGTGAAGAGAGGTGCTAATACGGAGAAAAAGGGTTATAGTTTAGAGTGGCATCGTGGAATGTAGAAACCCTAACTAGTAAGTTATTAGAGTTAATAGATGTGCTGAAGAGACGTAGGGTCTAGATAGTGTGCCTTTAGGAGACTACATAGCGGGGTGGGAGAGCAAAAGAGTGCAACGGTTATAAACTGTGGTATTCAGGGTCTAACGGTACAAAAAATAGAGTAGGTTGTCTAGTTGCTAAAGAACATCAAGATAATATAGTGAAGGTGAGAAGAGACGATGATAAACTGATGCCGTTAAGAATAGTAATAGTGGATGAGGTAGTGGCGGTTATTAGTGCGTACGCACCACAAGTTAGATTAGGGGAAACGGAAAGAAATAAGTTCTGGGAGACTTTAGATCACGTTATGGGAGACATACATACATAGGAGGAGATTTTAATGGGCATATCGGCGAGGGTAATGACCAATTCACGTCAGTTCATGAAGGGTTTGGGTATGGTCTGAGGAATGACGCCGGGAGGGAGCTCCTTGACTTTGCTTTAGCGCATGACCTAGGCATCATAAATTCGTTTTTTAAGAAAAGAGACTCGCATCTAATCACGTTTAGCAGCAGCAGGAGACATACGCAGATCGATTACCTGCTAATGAGGGGAGAAGACCGTAACTCGTGGAAGGACTGTAAGGCAATCCCGGGAGAGACAGTAGTGACTCAACATCATATGTTGGTGGCTGATCTACGAGTGAAGAGAGCAATTGTCCAACCAACTAAGAGAATTAGACCTACGATCAGATGGGGCCAACTCAAAGATGAAAAGATTACCACCTTTAGAGATAATGTCATACCAATGATCCAAACTGGGCCACAAGAAGACGCAAACCAAATGTGGGAGGATATGGAAACTACAGTTATGCAAGCAGCTAAAGAAACTCTTGTACTTGCAACAAATAGGACAGTAGGTCATAAGGAAGCCTGGTGGTGGAACGAAAATGTATAAGAGAAAATAAGAATCAAACAACAAAGTTTCAGAGATCTTTTACACTGTAATAATGATGACGAAAGAACAGAGCTAAAAAATAAATACAAGGAGGCTAAGCGAGATGCGAAAAAGATTGTGTCAGAGGCAAAGAACATAGCGTATGGGAGAATGTATAAGTGATTAGATACGAAAGAATGGGAATATGACATGTTTAAGATTGCTAGGGCAAGAGAAAGTAGAAGACAGGACCTGAGAATGGTGAAGTTTATAAAGGTTATGGATGGAAAGGTCTTGGTGAAGAAGAACGACATCAAGGTGAGATGGAAAACTTACTTCGATAACCTTTTCAATATAATGAGCCCTAACCAACAAACTGCGATCGATAGAACAACTCAACCAAACTAACAAAACAGGTGTTACTGTAGAAGCATCACAGTCGACGAGGTTACGAGAGCGCTGAAGAAAATGGGAAGGGCTAAGGTGGTGGGGCTAGACAACATACCGATTGAAGTGTGGAAATGTCCGGGAGACGAGGGCCTGCAATGGCTAACAGACTTATTTAACACTATATTCAAAAACGGGAGAATGCCAGAACAATGGAGAGGCAGTCTCATAGTCCCCATATATAAGAAAAAAGGAGATTTCTAATGTTGTGCAAATTACAGAGGAATAAAGCTATTGAGTCACACGATGAAACTATGGGAAAGAGTTATTGACACGAGAATTAGACGAGAAACTCAGATTGCGGTAAACCAATTTGGATTTATGCCAGGACGCTCTACAACAAAAGCCATACACGTTATAAGAAGGACAATGGAGAAATATAGAGAAAAGAAAAGGGACCTTTATATGGTATTTATTGACCTAGAAAAAGCATACGACAATGTGCCGCGTCAACTCATTTGGGAAAGTTTACGACGCAGAAGGGTACCAGAGAAGTATATCAAAATAATAATGGATATGTATGAAGGGGCAAAAACATGTGCGCGAGCACCAGTCGGAGACACAGACTTCTTCCCGGTAGAAGTAGGACTACACCAAGGATCGACATTGAGCCTGTTTCTCTTCATAATAGTGTTGGATGAGATGACCAAGTCTATACAACAGCCAGTCCCGTGGTGCATGCTGTTTGCAGATGATATTGTCTTAATATCAGAATCTAAAACGGTGCTTAACGAGAGGCTAGAACAGTGGAGAGCCGTACTAGAGCGCAGAGGCTTAATGATAAGTCGCTTTAAGACTGAATACATGCATTGTAACTTTAGTGGTGAGGCTGAGGAGGATACCCAAATCAGTATCCAGGGTATGAGGGTACCATAGACGTCTAGGTTCAAATACCTGGGCTCGTACGTTCAAGAGGACGGAGAGATACACAGTAATGTAGCTCACCGTGTGCAATCAGGATGGTGCAAATGGAACAGCATCAGGAATCCTGTGTGATAAGAGGTTCCCAACAAAACTAAAGGGAAAACTATACAGAGTGGCGGTACGTCCAGCTATGTTATACGGAACAGACTGTTGGGCCATAAAGAAATCGCACCAGAGACAAATAGAGGTCGTGGAAATGCGAATGCTGAGGTGGATGTGTGGACACATAAGATTGGATCTAATAAGAAATGGCGTGTTTCGACAGAGGCTACAGGTGGCTTGTATCACAGATAAAATACGAGATGGAAGATTAAGATGGTTTGGGCACGTAAAATGAAGGTCAATAGTAGCACCCATTAGAGCAGTAGAGAACATCAACGTAGAGGGAAGGATGAGTAGAGGTAGACCGAGGCTGATTTGGGACGAGATAATTAGGCGAGATATGATAGACTTGCACCTCTCTGAGCACAGATCGAGGATAGGAGTGAGTGGAGGTGTAGAATTAAAATTAAGGACTTTTAGTGAGACCTGTGGGTGGGAAGGGTAGACGTAGACTTCTTGCGGGCCCCCTGTTTTTCTTATTTTGTTTTCCTTATTCTGCCCTTATACGTGATTCTTCCCGCTTATTTGTTGTACGCACTTTCTAAGTTTCTATGTGATTTATACATCTGTGTTGTCTGCCATATATTATGATTGTGATTGTTATTTGATTTTGTTTGTGAGTCGGGGTTTCTTCGGAAGCAGTCTCTCTATCTCCCAAGATAGAGGAAATACCCGCCACCACCTACCCCTTCCAGACCCTGCTCCTGAGTGGGATTTACTGCGTACGTTTGTTTGTTTGTTTGTTTAGTTATTCTATAAAACTTTAATAGAAAATTTAAATGATATCAATTTTAATGACCAAACGTGTTATGTATGAGCAAAGATTTGGTGCTAATAGGATAATTTCTATAAACTTCATATTTAAACCGCAATCACGCGTGTAAGTAATTATTATTATTAATTTATAGTTATTAAATCGAGCACAAAGTTGAGCGAAAACCAAACGTACGTATACATTGAGCCCATAAGCTTTGACCGGGAGGAACAAATATGCCAGCCTGCCAACCAGTTTGGGACATTAATTTATCTTTTCTTACAAAGCTATTGCATGCTACCTTCCCTTCGTTTTCTTTATGTTATATAAAACTATAGTTATAGTTATTCTTAAATCTTAAATTGTATATTAAAACAACGATATCACGATCGTATCCATAACTCAAAATAATACAAGTTATATTATATACTAGTTTGACTTGTATGTTATATAGATTATATTTCTAACAATATCATGCAAGAGGGCTTATTTATGTATCACTGTATCAATATTTTAACATTTATACAGTAATACTGTTATTTATATCCATAATATTATTTAAAACTAGATAAGTAATTTTCATTACAAATTGACAGAAAATACAATAATTATCACCATACTAACTAAAAATACATATGAAAAATAGTAATATAATACTAAAATATGCTTATAGTTCAATTAACATACATAAAACGGTTCTACTAGTACTCTAGCCAGTAGAATCCTATTAATCATTATATATAAAATTAGGCTACTAACATATATAACACGAGTTAAATGAAAAAATCATCAAGTGACTCAATTGGTTCTAACAAGTTCCAATCATCATGAATGACTATTTCTACCTATCAGATACCATAACTGCCATTGATATATAAATTGTAGATTGGGTTTGAATATATGTTTATAAACCCTAGGATAAAGGAGACTTATCAACGAACCTTGGTTCTTCAATTTTGGTCGATTTATCCTACAAGTATAACACACACAACTGAATTTTTAGAGTTTATCCTTAGATTATGCATGATCCTTCGGTCGTTCCAGAGATTTTATTAAGTTTGATGTTGTCCCTTTTTAGTCCTCCGGGACTCATGTAACATATTTTAGCCTTAAAAGTTGATACTTAAACGTTGTCCTCAAATTTAATGATTTATGACATGTAGCTTAAATCACACAACAATAAAAAAGGATAGAGTTATACTAAAAGGAGAGAGCATTTCAATCATGTTGTCAAATATCTAATCTTATATGTTCACGGTGTCATATATTTTTTATCATTTGTTATATGTATTAATCATTATGTTTCATATTTAGATCATATTGTGTTATTTTCGTTATTGAATTTATAAATTGTATAAACTTATTATCTATCATTGTGTTTTACAATTACAAGCTCACAGTAATATTATTTCGTAAATGTATTTTTTAAAACTAATAGTGTTAAATATAACACATTGTGTTGTTATTGTTATTATTATTGTTCTTGTTATTATTATTGTTGTTGTTATTATAGATTATATAAACTTGTTATTTATTATTATGTTTTACAATTATAAGTATCCAATAATATTATTTCACCAATATATTTTTTAAAATTTAAAGTGTTCAAGATAACACAATGTGCTATTTTTGTTATTATCTTTTTTTTCTAAATTATATGAAATTATTGTTATCTATTATTGTATTTCATACCTACAAGTACACAATAATGTTATTTCATTAATGTACTTTTTAAAACTCATATTATTATTTCATTAATGTATTTGTCAAAACTCATAGTATTTAAGATGACACAATGAGGATATAAAAACACAATGATTTGTTTTATGTTTTAAATCATTTTTTACTTATTTTGTAATTGTTTTAAATGTATTAGATTAATTAACTTTAATTTATCATTATGTTTTACATACTAATAATACACAACAATGTTATATCACAATTATATTTTTTTAGAATGCGTCACTTTAGAAAACACAATAACTAACAAAAACACAAACTAAACTACACTAAAGGTGACGACCAAAAACTATATGAGCTTTAAAACAAAAAAAATATTATCTTTTTATATAATGATATTGTACTTGTTTTAAATATTAAAAACGTTTATTTTATGGTGTAATTTTTATATAAAAGTGATTTCGTATATGAATATTGTAAAAAATAAGGAATTTAAAAAAGTCAATAAAAATGACTATGCTTAAAATACACTTCTAATAAACCTCGCTCCTTCAATTTGATTTCAATCAATGATTAAGAAGATTAATGATTGAAATTATTTCTTACACTTACTAGATTTAAACTCGTTTCTACTTAGAACCATTCCGGACATATGTCAACATGAAACAAACTACACCCCATTAATACTATGGAATCTGAAATATTCCAAATGTATTACATTAAAAACCGATATGTTACAGTATAAGAATTTAATCTCCTAATGCGAGAACTCATTGTCCTCTACTAGCTTTTGCTCACGTATTCTACCTTTTTCGTGCTAAATACATATTTTCTTTGTGGTTCACATTTGTTAGATTGCAATGTTTAGTTTGTTCTACTTATAATTATTGTTGATATATACTTCTTAGTTTTTCATTTTCAAAACTTACTTTTTGAACAATAAAAGTGATTAATCAACTCAAAAGAATGAAAGCATTCTATGTATCGCAAGAAATATGTATTTAATATAGCTGGCGTTAATAATGTATGAAAGTGTTAATTTGAATTGCTATGCCTGATACATATATAAAAATAAAATTGATCAAGTAATTCACATATAAAATAATCTTATACTAGGTCAACACAATACTTACAACAACCGAAGTACGTAACATAATTACATAAATATAAGCTAGTTTTGTGGACTTTGTGGATGGGAGCCAAAGCATTACATAACATATTCTTCCATCATAAGTTATTTTGTTGTGATTATAGATACGTGCTAAATACCTTTATAAAAGCACATACCAATAACATTTTACGTTAAACGAAAGTCAAACATCCTCAGATTTAAAATGTTCGAAACTTGTTCTCTCTTTAATAATTTACCGACTACCTTCAAAATAATAGTGTGATCTGGTAGCGCAACATGGCTCGAATGCAGCGTATGCGTACAAAACAAAAAGAAAGATTGATCTCGTGATTTTAAAAACCCTCAATATGTTTAAATCATCATCATCATAAAAATCACAGATACATACTAAAATCACTTGTTTGTGTTTACATTGGTCGAGAATTAGTTATATTCACCGTCTAAACTCAACATCTTACCATTACAAGCTCAAGTATTGTATTTTCATGCACTTCACGTGTTTTGTAATCCCGTGTGGGAACAATGTTTTTGTTCATTATAAAGTTTCATCGTACTTAATGTTTTATGAAGAAGTTACTCTGAACATTGGAAAAATATACTCATTTCATTATATTTTCTTATAATTGAAAAAAAAAATGCAAGTTCAAATTGGAAAAAAAAAATCAAAATGACAAAGCTTAGGTTTTATTCAGAAATAGATTTATAAAATATAAGTGACTTAAAAGTTGTTTTTACAAATAATTTGAAAAGTTTAAAAGATTATAAAGTATAGGTTAGGTTAAATAGTGGGAAGGCCGCAGGAAAGTGGCCATAGGGATACGAATCGAGCTGGATATTGGTCGCCTAAAACGAAATATATACACAGGGAATCATTCATTCACTCACACTGTTTCTGAATCCAGCCTGTATCTCCACATTTTTCAACCATTTTACCATACTTTTATCCAATCAAATTTATAATATTCATTATAATATTATTATATCTAGTGGTCGTTATCAGATACAACAAACCATGTATGTTTTTAAGTTTATATAAATGTATTTTGGATGCATAGAAATTAAGACTTGTAGCTTAATATACTATTTTGCTTAATTTTTATTTTAATATGAGAAATTGAAGTCATTTGGTAGTAACATCTATTTTAATCATAATTATTATAATGTGTTAATTCTTTGCCACACAACGATTATTCAGATTACATTGATATATTTTTAGACCCAAGACTTTTAAAGGAAAATACTTATATAGAGAATGATTGAACTATACATCAATCACCATACCAAACAATATGCTAAACTAAACCAGAAAACCTAATTTTTTTTAAATTATCTATATTCCTTTTAGAACAACCAACAAACTTCCATCAAAACTTACTGTTAAAACTATATAATTACCATCATAAGTCTAGAACCTTTAAACTAATAAAAAAAGACACCACTAATATAAACATATTTCATATATAGTAATGTTAGCTATTCAATATAAGATGGTAAAAACTTGAATTACAAATTGATAATATCGAAAGAGTTGAATGATTAATTAAACGTTGTTTATCTTATTTTACCTTTAAAAAAGAACCTTTTTCATATACAAATTAACATTATTCGTGAAGTTTTGAACTGTAGGAATAACGGTCACTCACACGTTTCCGCCGATCCACTTATATATTTATATATCAAATGATTAATGAAAAGCGTGCATGGACCTTCGTTGCAACTTCCCTCTACGTTATTTATTCCCATTTGAAAGTTATTAAATTAACAACTTATAACTAAAATAAAAATATAATATAAAGAATTGAGGAAAGCAACGTGACCTACACAAGGTGGTCGGAGAATATATTTTTTTGGGAACTAAAACTTGCTTTGTTTCTTTTTTCATCATCTTAGTTGGGTTATTTTTAAATATATAATCTTACGGACAACTTTAGTTAATTTACTTAACAGAAAATTACATAGTAGTTAATTTTTTTTTTACTTTTCAGGCATACATCAAATTAAGCAATGTTAAAACATCAATGTAAGTAATGTAAAAGCCACTTTACAAATATTAATAATTTGATACGTGAAATTATGGTCAGATTTATATTTTTGTTTGTGTATCAAACTTTTCATATAAAAAAAATATGTTTATATCCTACGTGAACAACTTCACCTGAGTATCGTTATTTTTCGTGCTAAAATGCAGTCTTCTATGTGGTTCATATCTGATAAGATTTGATACACCTTTTAGTTTTCTTATTTTTACCAAAGCTTCCATAACTTATCATGTAAATGGAATGAAATGACCAGTCATCTCAATAAAATGTAAGAAAAATTCTTTATAAACATGGGATATGAATTTGATATAGATTGATTACTTTATACACTATAGTCAAATATATGGATGAATATGTCCCTTGAAATTGGGACACTCAATAAATAAATAAACAACATTGATGCATCTAGTAATTTAACGTAAAATAATCTATATATGTATATATTCTCAATATAATGATTACAACAACTATAGTTAACGTTAGGTACAAAATCCATGTATAAATTAGTAATAGAAAAACTGTTGTTTCCTTGTGTATTTATATAGTAAATTATGATTCTAAGTTGAACTTAGCAATGTAATTGCGAACATCATGAGTATGTAAAGATAGATCTTATCTTGGTAATCTTAAGTTGTTCATATATAGTCATACTTTTAAAGTTGCAAGTCATAATAACATCCATTGATCTTTTACAAGACGTCAAAAGGTCAAGTTATAGTCAAGAGAACTCATCGATTTAGAAGATCCATGAGGTAAAGAGTCACGTGAATGTGATTAGAATAAAAATATGAACATATGACACACGTACATTGTAAAATTTGTAAGAAATCTTCAATACAAACCCAAAACGAGTGAGAGTCTCGGTACATATACCGATTCCTCTCTACGAATACACCCAAAGAGATTCACCCAAAAGTGGTGAACTCGGTACAAATAACAAGAGTGCAGCAGCTGTCGAACAAGGGAGAAGAAGGTTGCCCCGATCAATTGCAGCGGTGAAGAAGAAGAAGAAAACCTCCAAAGCAGCGGCTGCCGATTTTGTATATGTCGAATGGGTTACCCTCGAAACCTAGGCTGATGGCAATATATACACACCGAATAACACTTCCAGCCCTTTGACTTTGGATGCTTCCAACAATGTTCCCA
>BJCO01673552.1:0-12031 GCA_018326465.1 Flaveria floridana | reverse complement strand
GACAATGATGTAAACTAGGTCCAAGGGGGAGTTTGTTGATACATATGTACCTAGTTTAGGAGCTTAATGTAAAATGTCTTTCATGTCTTACATATTTGTAATTGAATGGGTATAAATGAAATACAATATGTGGTTGATGTTGATAATGTTTAATGTTTCATTGTTTATTGTGTGATAACACATATTGAACTAACTATATAGGTTTGTGAATTGTATGAAGTTCTCATGCGAATAGACCATGCTAATGGACCATACGCATGAACACTTCATGCTAATGGACCAGTCGCACGACTGAACCAGGAGACTGGATCAGTCGCACGATTGTGACATGAGATTGACTCAGTCGCACGACAGTACCTTCATTCATGCGGATGGATCAACCGCATGCTTCAATCGCACGACTGAACCATGTTGATGGTTCAGTCGCACGACTGAAGACACCAAACCTATAAATGCCACTTAATTCGTGGAAAAACGGACTTTGATTATACACATACCCTAGCCGTCAAGAGCGACCCTGTTCACCATTCCAACTTCATAGTTCGTCTCTAATCAATTCTAGTTCATTCTTAACGTTTTTTCATGTAAGGATTGATCAGATTGTCGTTCTCATTGATTGGATCGCCAATCAAATAGGATTCCGCACTATTTGAGTGGTATACCTGCAGAATCAGTTAGTACTCCGTACGTACATGGTCCTAACATTATAGCAAACTAAAATGAGCATTCATATGCATTGCATTTTAGACTATAGCTAGATTGCATTAGTTACACACACGTAGATTATTAAGTTATGCTTGATTGCTTCGCTTGCTTGAGAACTGTTTGCTTTAACGTATTCCTGTGAGCGTTCGATTACAGGGATGGTGTTTTCATCTTCTTATGCTAAGTCTAATGGAAAAGGCCAGATCGTCCTGATTTGCCGTTGTTTTCTTAATTGAATCCTTTGTACAACCTTGGTTAATTGACCCTTGGTTTAATAACTATATCTTTGATACCTTTATAATTGATAACACTCGGCACTTGACAATGTATGTTAGCTCGGATGGGAGGAACCAGGGTGACCATGCAAAGCAAATTAGAATTACGGGTGCACATGTAATTATAATTTGTCATGCATGAGAAGTCTGGCGAACTCTGTTGAGTGATAACGGTCATAGTCGGTATAAATTTTCATTTCTATACTTTGAGACATGAGAGTCTCGATTTTCATAAAACTTCACAATTGATATGGAAACAATCCTTTATTTCTACTTGTGAAAGTTGTTATCTACCTAGAGCCTTAATGAGATTCATGTTATGGCATTAGTCCTAGCCTCTGCGAGACGCTACCCTTTCTATCTTTTTTGTGATCGTGTTAAACTATCCACCTACAATGTGACAGATCTTCAAAAGTAGTAATAGAGTGGTGATACTCTCTGTGCATGTAGTCTTTGTTCATTGGATTGATATTAAGAATTAGAGTCTTAGTAATTTGAGCATTCCAGCATTCATTTCATTTGATATCTATCATGTTTAAGCGTACGTTACATTTGTTTGTCTCCATAGTGGTGGGAATCCAATCGGATTTTTCTGGCTGATTATATTTGGCGTAGGACCGAAAAGCAATATATTATGATGACCCCGTCTATTATATCTCAGCCTCTCTATTATAAGCAACAGGTGCAACTTTCCCTCCCAATGACCCGTGCAATAAGAACATTTGAGAGCACTGTAGAGAAATTTGGCCATACCTTCAAGAACCGTCATATGAACATCCAGACAAGTCACCTCAGTCACAAGAAGCACTTAAAGGATGCTATGAGTATAGACAACTTATGCATTTTAAGAGAAACTGTTCAAGACTCAAGAAGATAGGAAACCGACAGAAATAATAGTTCTGCTTCTGCATTGTCTCATTCGAGCGCTGATGGAAGTTTCATACCCAGTAATTTGAGTGGACTGGTAGAGGTTATTCTTACCAGCTTAAGTTCCGAAATCTACCATAGAAGTAACCGATGGTAGAATTATAACCACCACCCATGTGCTTGGAAGTTGTAATCTAGGTTTGTCTAGACATTCGTTCGATATAAATCTGGTTTCCTATTACCCATGGTATCTTCGATGTCGTGGTTGAAATGGATTGGTTGTCTAAAAACCAAACAGAGATCATTTGTGGAAACAAATTGATTAATTAAAGGTGATAAGATTGGTGCTTTGGTTGGTATCATCTCATATCTAAAGGCTCAGAAATGTTCAGGAAATGGCATTTTGCTTTATTGGCACTTATTACAGAAACGAAGGTTGAAGAAAAGCGTATCGTATTAAAGATATTCTAGTTGTTAGGGACTTTCTATAAGTATTTCCCGAATACTTACCTGACCTTCCTCCGCATGGGCAGGTAGAGTTCCAGATTGAGTTAGCACCTAGAGCAGCTCCGATCGCTCAGGCGTCGTACCTTCTGGCACCTAATGAACAATAATAGTTTCCTAAGAAATTGCAGGAATAGGTAGACAAGGGATTCATATGCCCCAGCTCTTCACCCTAGGGAGCTCCAGTACTTTTCGTGAAAAAGAAAGAGGGAACTTTCAGAATGTGTATTGACCACCGGGAACTAAACAAGGTGACGATCAAGAACAGATATCCACTCCCGCGCATTGATGACATGTTTGAATAGTTGTAAGAATCAAGCTACTATTCCAAGATTGATCTAAGATCAGGTTATCATCAGTTATGGGTTCAGGAGGAAGACATCTCGAAGACGGCATTCCGGACTCGCTATGGCCACTACGAGTTTTTGGTTATGCCATTTGGGTTGACCAACGCGCCAGCGGTTTTCATGGATCTTATGAACCGAGTGTGCAAACCCTATTTGGACAAGTTTGTCATTGTCTTCATTGATGACATCCTTATTTATTCAAAGAATAAGGAAAAACACGAGGAACACCTTAGACTGATCTAGGAGCTACTGAAACGAGAACAATTGTATGCTAAGTTTACAAAGTGTGACTTCTGGATACGAGAAGTCTAATTCTTGGGTCATGTGGTCAATGAGAATTGTATACATGTTGACCCGGAAAAAATAGAAGCCATCAAGAACTAGGCCACACCTAAGACTCTGACTGAGGTACGACAGTTTCTTGGGTTGGCTGGCTATTATCGATGATTCATCGAAGGGTTTTCAAAGATTGCTCAACCTCTCATTGCGTTAACTCATAAAGGCGCTACATACAATTGGGGTGACAAACAAGAATCCACATTTCAAGTTCTCAAGCAAAAACATTGTACGACACCGATTCTATCACTGCCTGAGGGAACAAACGATTTTGTAGTTTATTGTGATGCTTCCATTCAAGGTCTTGATTGCGTGCTGATGCAACACGAAAAGGTAATCACATATGCTTCCCGCCAACTAAAAGTTCATGAGAGGAATTACACGATGCATGATTTAGAATTAGGAGTTATTGTGTTTGCACTCAAGATATGGAGACATTACTTGTACGGTACCAAGTGCACCATGTACACCGATCACAAGAGTCTCCAGCACATATTTGAACAGAAGGAGGTAAACATGAAACAACTTCGTTAGGTCGAGTTGTTGAACGACTACGACTGTGCAATCAAATATCATCCGGGTAAGGCTAACGTAGTAGCCGACGCCCTTAGTCGAAAGGAAACACCTAAGCCAAAACAAGTTCGAGCATTAAAGCTTACCATCCACACTAGATTACCTGATCAGATCCGTAATGCTCAACTTGAAGCATTGAAGGACGAGAACTTGAAAGTAGAGTCCATGCGGGGTATGGAAAAGCAATCAGAGATCAAACCTGATGGAATCCGTTACTTCATGGAATGAATGTGGGTTTCTTTGTATGGAGATTTACGAGAGCTGGTAATGGATGAAGCTTACAAATCAAGATACTTTATTCACCCAGGTTCGGATAAGATGTATCAAGATTTGAAGGTTCTATACTGGTGGCCAGACATGAAAGCTGACATTGCCACTTATGTAAGCAGATGTTTAACTTGTTCTAAGGTTAATGTAGAGTATCAAAGGCCATCATGTTTGCTTCAATAGCCTGAGATTCCAGTGTGGAAATAGGAGAATATTTCCATGGACTTCATCACCAAGTTACCTCGTTCGCAGGCTGGAAACGATACTATCTGGGTGATAGTGGGATCGTTTGACTAAGTCAGCATTTTTCTTGGTCATTCGTGAGACTTATAAAGTGAATAAATTGGCATAGATATACTTGAAGGAGATTGAGTCACGACATGACGTGCCACTTTTGATCATCTCTGATCATGACGCGTGATTCACTTCACACTTTTGGCAGTCATTGTAGAAGTCACTAGGCACACGTCTGCACATAAGCACGACCTATCATCCAGAGACAGATGGTCAGATTGAACGCATGATTCAAACCCCTAGAAGATATGCTTAGGGCATGCGTTATTGACTTTGGGAATAGTTAGGAAACCCATCTGCCCTTGGTTGAGTTCTCTTACAACAACAGTTACCATACGAGCATCAAATCCACACCATTTGAGGCACTTTGTAGCAAAAAGTGTAGATCACCTCTCTGCTGGACTGAGGTGGGTGATAGTCAGTTAACTAGTCTTGAGCTTATTCATAAAACCACAAAAAAATTGTTCAGATTTGTAATGTATGGCTACAGCTCGTGATCGTCAGGAAAGCTACACAGATCAAAGAAGAAAGCCTTTGGAAATTTCAAGTCGGTGACAAGGCGTTGTTAAAGGTTTCACCTTAGAAGAGTGTGATACGCTTCGGGAAGCATGTAAAACTAAACCCTCGATACATTGGACCATTTGACATTGTCGAGAGGACCGGTCCAGTGGCTTATCAGCTAGATTTACCTGCAGAACTCGATGGTGTTCATAATATGTTTCATGTCTCGAACTTGAAGAAGTGTCTAGCCGATGAATCACTCGTTGTTCTATTAGAGGAACTGGAGATTGATGAACAACCTTGTTTTATTGAAGAACTGGTCGAGATTATGGATCGAGAAGTCAAAACCCTAAAGCCTAGTAAGATCCCTATTGTACGCGTTAAGTGGAATTCAAAACGTGGACCAGAATTTACTTAGGAACGCGAGGATCAAATTAAGAAGAAATATCCACAATTTTTCAAAGATTAGGTATCTACTTCTTAAAGGTATCAGTTTCACAATATCTTTTCCTTGAATTTTGAGACGAAATTTCCATTCAACAAGGGGATAATGTCGCAACTACCACAAAACCTTCCGTTCTTTTGTTTTCAGTTTGTTCAGAAGTCCTCAGAAACCCTATCTTACCTATATTCCAGGTAACTGATCACTTGTTCACTAGTCGTTCTTTGACCCTGATGTTCTAATATTCGTGACGAAAATTCCTTCAACAAGGTGATAATGTGACAACCCTTGTTTTTTAGGTTAACATCGTACCGTTGTCTAATCTTTCTCCAACACCTTAAATAAACCAATATTTATTATTAAGTAATAATAATTATCCTTATAATTATTATTACTATTTTAATAATGATTATTATTATAATTGTTATTAGTAGTAACTAAACTTAATCTACTTAAATGAACATTAGGTGAATGTGTAAGGGCCAAAGGTGTAACTCACATTGTAACTTCCCTCCACCCTCGGCCCTTTACAAAACCGACTTCCCATCACCTTCGAACCCTAATGCTCACGGCAAAAACGCAACCAATCCCACCTCTAAACCTCACGGCATCTTTTCTTCATCACAAAAACAACCTCTCGAAGTCTATCACTCTTGGCCAAACCATAACCGCAACCACCTTTCTGAAGGTTAATCCCGTCAGCCCATCTTCTTGTTAGCAATGACAGCTTTTGGACGACCGACGTCGAACCGACGACTTACCCTATCTTCGAATATGAGCCTGCCAATCGGCCTACCCGCGGCAAACGCGAGAAGCAACTGCAACAGCCTTGTTTGGTACGGTCTTTCATTCTTAATCCTCATTTGTTACATACGGTTTCAAGTGTTCGGTTATGGTTTTTGTGTACGGATACTTACGGGTTCAAGGCCGTGAAAAATCTAGTTGCGTATGTGTGGCGTTTCTGCGTATATATACAAAAGTGTGTGGAATGTTTTTGCGATTTGTGTGGGTGTGTGTGTTCTTGGCTGTGTTCAATCTTGATCATGCATGGATGCGTTTGCAATGGGTTATTGGATGTTGTTTTTAATTTGTGTGTTGTGTTGTGCATAGTGTGTGTGTTTCGCAGAGGGTCAAGGGGTGATCCGAAGGGATTGTGTGTGTATATGTACCCGATGTGTGTATGTATGTATGTGAACCATATGTATGCATGCCTTTGTGGGTGGGTGTTTTGTGAATGCAGCCGTGATATGGCTGGGTGTGTGTGTTGGGTTGTATGGGTATAGCACATCGTATATGTGTGTTTGACTAATGAACCATGAGTGTGTGTGATTATGGTGTTCTTATATTGTATGTGAATGTATATGTGTAATAATGTATGTAATGTGTGTATGCATATAAGAATTTTAAGCATCTAGGTGATCTTTATTATATATTATGTACTTTGTATATATAACATGTATAAATATATATAAATATAATGGATGTGTGCATGTGAACATAGGTAAATCGATGCATGGGTTGTTGTTTGAAGTTCGTGGGTCTTGAGTTACATGAAAGTCATGATCGTTTATGCATGGATTGTATGTACATACATGGGTTCTGCCACTTTATACGTATGTATGTAGATGTGAGTGCATGTGTATAAATATATATATATATATATATATATATATATATATATAGTACACGTACGTATGCTACGTATAGGTCGTGTTATTAAACGTATTGTTTAATAATAATAGCAGTCCTTTGATTTGTGATTATCGAGTTTAATGCATTTGGTGTGAATTGGTGTTTGATTAAGTTAATGTCTAAGGCGGACCTGAACTGAAAACACGAAACCGTACGGCCACATTATTAGTATTTAATGTTATTTCCTTATTAAATGAAATCCAGGTTAATCGGAACCTTAATCATTTATGATTGCTTTTACTCGTTGCTGTGCATACAAGGTGAGTTTTCACGGCTCCATTTTACATTCTTTCCTTTTGAGGGGAGAAAACATGCAAACACTATTTTTGTTATGGTTGCCAGTATTATTGATATCGCCTGATACGTTAGTGGAGACACATTTGAAAGTCCTTACAGTATCGAACCGTTAGTAATGGGATTAGCAAGGTAATTCTGAGTAGTACTATTGTGTTTGACAAACCCCGCCCGGGCTAGTCGCGCTAGTTTGATTGAAGGTAGAACGGGTGCTAAATTGACCCAACGATTGCGACGGTCTGTGATAGACGTGGTGGAAAGGCACTAAACACACACAATCAACTTCGGTTTGAAACACTAAGTAACTTGTTTATAGGCTAGCTACCTATCGATATGCTTTATATACTAAACCATGTGAAACGCTTTCGGACACATTAGTTGTTGATTAAACCTGTGGACTCACCGACTTTATGTTGACACACTTTAGCATGTTTTCTCAGGTCACAGGAACGCACAAGGTTAAGAAGTCAGCTAGGAATGCATTCATGGCATACATCACAACTCAATCATTTTATTTTGTTAAACGTTATTGACTTTTATGGTTTAAACGCATGTTGATACAATTTACTGTTGATTTCTGTTTTCAAAACGCTTCCACAAGTTTGAAACACATATGGTTGATTTAAAAGTCTAATTACTTAATGTGATGTTTTATAATTATCGTGTCAGTGTAACTGGTGCTATCTGAGATCCTGGTGTGTCATACGCCTGACGGTAAAACCCCGTTAGCAGATTTTGAGGGTGTGACATCATCCCCATCGCTTCGTGAAATCTCTTCCAAAACTTGGATGTAAAACGGGTGTCACGGTTAGACGCAATAGACATCGGTACGCCATGACAAGTTACAATCTCCCTGATAAACAAATCTGCCAATCGATCGGATGCATACGTCTCATGGATTGGCAGAAAGTGAGCACTAGTCATCAAACGGTTGACTATCATACATATGGCATCGTAACCCCCGTGTCATCCCCATCACATCGTGAAATCTCCTCCTTTCACGTAAAAACTTTTATGTTCTCTCTTTTCTCAAAATTTCCGGGCTTTACAGCTATAGCCGTGAAGGTAAGTATATTTTCAAGGTAAAGAACTAACATATAAACTTGCATACTGTAAAGCATTGTTAGTTGCAGAGAACTTAAATCGAGCTCAAGCTCAAGAAATTTAATTTTAATAAGATTTAATTATCTCCTCAATCATATTAACACATATCATTAATTTATGATCTAGTAGTTAACTCGCCATGCTAGAGGACTCTCAAGATGTTCATACTTCCCATAAAATGTCAGGGTAACAACCTTACCATAAGTGTTGATCAAAAGAGTTGACGAAGTGGTTGCTAAAAGTATTATTACTGATTTCTAATGTATGGGGGATGCCAAGTTATTAACACTAGAAACTATGTATTCCAATGCTTTTCTTATAAGTAATAATAGAATAGATCAAGATATCATATCAACATAAAGTGAAAACTACGGTAGATGGAACTAGACCCAAGTAGATCACTTTGTTAATAAATTCCAGGTTTTATAACATTTACTCATAGCAACTGTCACGAGGGTTAAGAAGAGAATTACTCAGAGAATATCCTATCAAGAGAGGTCTTCAATTCTTCATATCTATAGGTGTGCTTGTACTATAAGCTAACATTCTTATTGTCGTAGCGATATCATAACAAGAAAGTGATATTGTTGCAATATCAAACGTATAATAAGGCTCAGATATGGATGGAAAATATAAATCACCTGGTGTCAAATAATTTTGGAGTGATATAGTGGTTGGTATACATAAGCGAGATATCCTTAAGGCTTTAGTGAAGGTCAATGTGATTCTAAAATCATAATCAGTATTAAATCCAACAAACTTGAAGGTAGATTTTTCAAATGCGTCATCATAATGGTGAGTGTTAGAAGATTTGTCAAATGAATGGTTGGTGTCGAAAAATAAGATACTCTAGAAAAGCAAGGCAAGTTTCTCCATTACGGATCGTCATGTAAAGTAGATTGATAAATGCCGGTCATTCCATTATCTGTTTCCATAAAGGTATAAAATAAAAAAATCAATATAAATAGATGTACTAATATAGATTCATGTGCTTAAGAATTAACGAATATTTCAATATCAGTCTTGTAGAATCCATTTGAGCACTGAGTGGTTGACGGATTATTACCACATATTAACGGTAAAAGTCCACTGAATATCACATGTTATGTCGACAACTTCATTTTGCCCCTTATAAAAAAAATAGTGTGGCCAGTCGTTTATATAGAGTCAATGGTACACACAATGGCAAAATAGAAGAATATTTGGTTATGCTATCTTAAAAAACGCTTGCACTCATAATAAAGGTCTTGAAATAATCAAAGGACAATGAGAATTACCGATCTCCTTTCTCTAATAACATTCGGTAAGCATTCAAGCGTTAGGGGTTGTACTCATATTCAGTAAGTTAACAAAAGAATTTACACGGACGATATCAGATAGTTATGGTAAGCGCTTGAAAAGCAAATGAGTTATTCAAGATCCTACTAATTGGTGTGTTAGTTGGAAGGTTACTATTTGTAAGTCCAATTTATAATATTCTGGTGGTGCTTGTACATAGGGAGAAGATACAACAAATCAATTATTGGGATCATCACATAACCTAGTTCAGGAACATTTTTAATATTCTGGTGATGCTTGTACATAGGGTTCCCTGCAGCATTCTCATTACATCCATAATTTACAAAGAACAAAGCTTAAACTAGTTACATGACATCTGATTACTTTATAATTGTAAAACGTCCTATCAACCAATGTTTAACAAGTTGAATCATTAGTTTGATGAATGAAGTAATGAAGGTGTAGGGAGACTCTTTACTCAACTAAACCCTTTGAAGACTAAGTACATTTAAAATAACAGATAATATGTAGAGGACAGGTGAAAGGGGTCAATGCAACAGTTTCACAAGGTGGAGAGATTCAGAACACTTAGTAGATCAATTAGGGAACCGGTTTAGATGAAACAAAGAACACTTAGTAAAAGAACAAGAACAAGAACAAGATAATATGGTTTTCAAGAATGATGTATATTGCTCTCAAATTTTTACAAGTGTTACAAAGCTTACATCTAAAATACTAGTACTTGAGATACTTTATACTACGTCCTACAGCCGGTCATAGTTTGAAAGCCATCTGGAAACACTAATCAAGAAAACAAGATCAATGTAGCGTCAAAAGATAGATTGTCTTTTAACTAGTGACGATGACATGTCATAGCTCATATCCTTATCTATTACAAAAAGTATAAAAGTACATAGTTGGAAAAATACATAATCAACACCTTAATCTACAGTTGATAAAATCATGGAATTTTCACCAACTCATGCTAGTTGGTGAGTTTTCAAAGATGGTAGCGGAAAGGTGTTTCAGCTTTTGTCAAAAGCATGTCAGAGAAGACATGTCTTCTCTGTATTCAGAAGAAATTTGTCTTTGGCTTCGGAAGACTTTGTATTTGAAGCTTCGGAAGACTTCATCTTTGGCTTCAGAAGGGTTGGTCTTTTGGCTTCGAAAGATTTGTTACTTAGCATAATTCACTGAGTTATATAAAATATTCTTAAGTACTTTCCTAGTACTTCATATGTGCATGTTGAGAGCTCGTTGAGTTGTTCATTCGTTGCATCAACCTCTAAGTGTAATCCTTACAATATGTAATGTATCAAGGATAAAGGCTACAATTTATGTTTGCAAGGAAAATGTCACTAGTTAGATTTAGCTGAGGAATTTACGTGAAATGTAAATTTCTAAAGAATAGGTGCTAGTAATCGAGAAGGGGCTCCGTCCCTCCTGTCCCTCCAAAGTTAAAAGAAAGTTTGTAAAGTTTAAATGAGATTATTTCTTTCAAGACCACAAGAAGTACTATGTATTGATCCATTTTTATGAGTCGCAAGGATTAAAAGATCACTTGGTTGTGTTGCCAAAGGAGCAACAAGATCAAAAGAAACTATAACTAAAAAGCAAGATGGAGTGTCGTCTTATAAGGATTAAGAGTGAGATGTTACAACATGATTCCCCTAAAGGCTCTTGACTGATTACAATTTATATAATGCATAGGGTAATGGATGTTTCTATACTATTGATGAAGTTATGTTGTCTTGATCACCAACCAATCAGTTAGGTTTATCATGTTAGCCATTTAATTGTCTCAAGGTATTGAATTAGGGATTCGTACTAACTATAACCTTTATTTTATGGTATGGTTTGCCAGACTTTGCATGCATTGTAAATTGTAATTACGTGTGCACCAGTGATGGTAATTTGCTTTGCATGGTCACCTTATTCCTCCTACCTTAATTAACATGTATTTTCAAGTACATAGTGTTATCTGTGACACCCTCAAAATCCACGTACGGAGTTTTACCGCGAGGCGTGTGAACAAACCAGGATCACAGTCAATAGTTACTCAGAACGACTCTACATGCCATGTTTAACGTAAAACAAACCAAAGTTCAAACTTTAAAACCATGCGAAAGCGTTTTGTAAAATAAGACAAACCCAAAATATATAAATGCATAATATGGCAAAACATGCGTCATCCAAATATTTGAAACCCATAATTAAAAGACAAGTCATTGTGTTTATAATTTAAATCCTTAGAATGCATGCTGGACTCGTGATGTGCTCCTACTAGCAAGCTGGATTATCGACCTGAGAATAGCATAATAAAATATCAACACAATGGTTGGTGAGTTCAAGGGGTTGCGTTTAAACATAAACAGTTTAACAATTATGATATATATAAGCAGTGTATTGTAACAGATAGCTAGTCTATTAACAATAAATATTAATTCATAGTGATTTCGCAATTGAAGCTGACTGTGATAGTTTTTGCCTCCTGCCACGACTTACCATGTCGTGACAAATGTTCATAGGACAAATTGCACCCGGTTGACCTC
>BJCO01673550.1:0-11732 GCA_018326465.1 Flaveria floridana | reverse complement strand
ATCTTGAGAGCTTCTACTTTGAAGTTTAGCCACAAGAACACATCCATTTCAGCCCTTAAATCTCGGATTAGGAAGCTACAAAGGTTGTAGTTCTTTCATCCTTTTCATTGTATGCATTGTATATGTAGATCCATGGCTTGGGGTTGTTATAAAATGGGTTTTATAATCAAATTTTAACATGTTTTAAATCTTATATTCCGCTGCGTTTTTTCATATAATCAAGTTATATGAAGCTTTGATAAACATGTTAAACCCCATCAGGAAGAAGTAAAGGGTCATCGTATGTCCTCATACTTAGACAAAAAGCAAGCTTAAAATCCCATAACTAAATTGTACCTTAGTAAGTGGAGTTCCCTCTCTACAACTCACAACACTTACACATTTTTCAAGTTAAATCGTTTTTAAATGGAATAAAACCTCCACAAGTGAAGTACTCCTCCGTAACTCGTTATAATTCGTTAAAGTTCAAATTAAAAGACCCACAACTAGATTACTCCTACGTATAGATTATCCCTCAAAAAATGGACCTACAGCCTTCATAACTACTCCCTCCCTGTCAAAAACCATACTTAGCCAAATATCGTTGGATATTTACCAAATTGATTAATTTCCTTTGAGTAAGTGTGTTGTGTATTTAGAACTTCTTGCATAAAGATTCAGTACCAATCCTCAATTCCTGAAAGTAATTATATAAAAAATTACAATTCTCAAAGCCAGTCTACTGTTTACAAAAGTTAAACTGGTCATTGATGCAAGTAAATTTCTCATTACATAAGTTTAAGGCAATCAGAGAAGTAAAGAAAATAATCAAATGCCCAATACGTAAACTGTTATTGAAAAAACTAACACAAAACCTCTAATTTAAAAGCCAATCCCCAACTCGGGATATATATGCTAACCAAATGTGTCAGACTACAATCAGGACTCTACAATGTAAACCCCATAATTATCTTATAATCATATAAAACTAGGAACTAATATTATTATGCTAAAATCAATTTACATAATAAACTTAGCTTACACTCAATCCAACTTATGAAACTGATCTTCGCTCAACGCATAACACCACAATCAAATCAGACAATTCACCAACAATCACCCCCGAAATTTTTAGTAGAATGGCGTAACTCTTGCAACTAAGTAAAACTCTCATCTTCTTGAACCTAATACATGCCAAGGCCTTCGTTAGGGGATATGCATTCTGTTTGTCTCCAAAGATATGTTCAACTATCACCCGATCATTTTCCACAAACTCATGGATAACTTGATACGGTGTATGGAGGTGTTTGTTTCTACTATGGAAGACCGGGTTCCTTAATGATTCAACAGCTCATTGATTATTAACTTAAATTTGCACCTTTTGTTTCTCTAGTCCCTTCTATTCGACAAGTAACTCTCATAGCCAAATTGCTTGACATGAACCTGTAGTTTTTGCTTTAAATTCAACCTCGTATTAGGATAGTGCTAAGGTAGCTTGTTTTTCAGAATACCGTGTAATTGGTAAAGACCTGATATAGAACATATGACCCGCACTAGTTCAGCCTGTAAGGCCCCGTTCCCGGGATGCTTACAGTTGGTCATTCATTGCACATAAAACATATATTTACATTAACTTAATAAAAATCATGCAGCGAAAACATTGAATTTACTTTCAAATTGCTATAAATGTTTTTGCCAGTTAATACAACGTCAATCAATTACAAAATACATATTGTTGTAATAAATCACAAAAGCATTATACAAAAGAATGCCATCCCCAAAAAGAGAGCTGAGTAGCCGCCTCGCGCCATCCTCAGCAACACTACCTGTCAACTGGAAACACATAAAAAGTCAGCGTTGCTGAGTGAGTTCTAGTTTTATAATAAAACATATTTTTCTTTCGTTAAAGCATTCTTTACATACATGCGATCACACGACATACGTACACTTAGATAATATTATTATTATCTTCATCATTTATTCATTAGCTTTCGTTCGTGTACCGTTCATCGTTAACATTCGCATTCATTCGTACGTTCCATTCGTGCATTCATTCGTACGTTCCATTCGTGCATCTATTACATACGTACGTACGTTCATTACTTTCATTCATACGTTCATTACATTCATTCGTACGTTCATTACTTTCGGTGACATGTACAATACCCCGAACATTGTGCACGAAGCTGGTGCTGGACCTGTGGTAATTAACCACGAACATTGTGCACGAAGCTGATCCAGTCACCTGGGGCAAGTACATACACCACTTATCTTTTCTCTTTCATTCTGGATCAATGCCATGCGCTATACGCCGAACATTGTGCACGAAGCTGATGCTGGACCTGTGGTGATCAAGCACGAACATTGTGCACGAAGCTGATCCAGTCACCTGGGGTAAGCGGCAAGGATCCCATACATATGGTCAATCACAAAGATTGGACCCCAATGTGCATCCTTCGGGGTAGCTAACCCGCACACCGTTGAGCTAACACCTTCATAGGGTGTTCACATCCATACATTTGCTTGCAAGCCTTTTCTTACATTCATTCATTAATGCATGCATTCATTTATCATGAATGGACTTTCTATCGTTTGAATGAACACTATGTGAATGGGCTCCTATGCGACTGAACCCTCAGTAGTGTGGCTGAACAGCTATGCGACTGGACCTATGCGACTGAGCTCTTAGTCGTGCGAATGAGCACCCGTGCGACTGAGCACCTATGCGACTGGACTCTCAGTCGTATGACCTGTCATGCGACTGAACCTCCCGTCGTGCGATTGATCCTCAGTCGTGCGTTTGAACCTCAGTCGTCCCTCAGTCGTGCGATTGGCCCTCCAGACACCTAGCCCTAACTGGGTAGCGATTGAAGTTCATCCCGAACTGCAGTCGCGACTCACGACCTCCAAACCTTTCCAAACTCATTTTAAGCTCAAATTAAGCCTCCTAAACCTTAGGGAATCATGCTATGACAACATACAAGCACATACAAGTCCAAATCACACTCTAAACACGCTATACACAATCACACCCAAATGGGTCAAACACACACATTTCAAAAACGGGTTTATATGTGTTCTAGCCTCAAAATCAGTTGAAAACAAGTAAATGTAGGGTCCTAGAACTCACAAAAAGAAGGAGAAGATGAAGAGCTTCGTTTGGACTAGCTACACGATGAATTTCGAGCTCGAATCACCACTTTTCTTTCCTTTTTCTCTTCTTTCTCTCTTCTTTCTCTCCTCTCTTTCTTTTTAGCTAAATTTGCAAGTGTGGGGAGGGGAGATGGCTGCCCCCTCCCTTTACATGCCCCCATTTTCCCTTCTTTCACGCGTTGGCGGGTTTGGTCCCCCGATTTCGGACTTTATTTTCTTTTTCTTCTTTCGTCGTCTTTAAAATAAATAACCGGGCGTGACACAACCATAACTCGGATCAACATTATGACTACTATCGCCATACCCTGCGTATTTCAAATGCTCCAAACCTCTATCTTTTATCCATAGGAGACCATTCCTCGTATATAACATAAAACTTATATTATTGCAGCCATATGTGATTCTCTCGGGCTTTGTATGTAATGACTATCCACCCCTACAGTATGAAAAATCTGGACAAGTATGCAACTAGATAATGAATGAAGACCAATCCTTAGGTCTCATTCTATTGCAAATACACAGGCCTCTCATCCATGTCAACACGCTTAGGGATCCTTGGCCCATCACCATTAGATAAACAGTCATTGCTATCATATGGGTTATCATTGACCGATTAACTAAATCACTTTATACCTATGACCGAGAGTTACTCGTTTTAAAAGTTAGCAAAGATATACATTAACAAAATTGTGAGTAGACATGGTGTACCACTATCTATCATCTATGACGGGGATATTCGGTTTATATCGAGATTCTGAATGAGTTTTCAGAAAGAGTTGTGCGCATCCTCAAATTGTTGGACAAAGTGAATACACGATACAAGCTCCTAAGGATATGTTATGTGCCTGTGCATCGATCTTAGTGGTGAACGGGATGATCATTTGCCCTTGATCAAATTTTACTATAATAAAAGTTATCATATAAGCATAAAGATGGCACCATTTGAAGCATTTTACGAAAGGAAGTGCAGAATAATGGTAGGGGTCGGAGAGAATCAATTTTGTAGTACAAAAATTATACTTGAAATAACTAATAAAATTCAACAAATTAGGCAAAGACTGAACCCAAGATAGACAGTAAAGCAATGCTGATAATCATAGACGACCGTTAGTGTTCCAAGTTGGAGATTATATCATGTTATATGTATTTCCATGGAAATGTGTTGTATGATTCATAAAATGAGGAAATTTAGCTCTAAGATATATTGGTCCATTTAGAATTATGGCTATAGTCAGGAAAGTTGCTTGTAAGCTAGAATTACCTCAAGCATCAAAGAGAGTGTATCATATCTTCCATGAGTTAAACTTAATAAAATGCTTGGCTGGTCTAGCTCAAGTTGCACCTCTAGAAGAAATACAAGTTAGTGAAAAGTTAAATTTCACTATATACTTGTAAAGATTCTTGATACACAAAAAAGGAAGTTAAGAAATAAAATAATACAACTAGTATTAGTCTAGTGCAAAGAAAAGAGAGGTCTTGAAAAATTTAGGAATTGGCTTGAGAAGAAAGCCAAATACCCTTAGTTGTTTAAATAAATCCTGAATTTTAAGGACAAAATCTTCAAAGGATGAGAGCATGTAAACTCCAAGTAAGCAAGTGTTCAAGCAGAGCGAGAAATAACTGAATCGAACGTGATATGATGACACAACTCCATTAAAGAGAAATATAGAGTTCCCTTATTAAAGATATTTTTGAGTCTTAAAATACTTAAAAATTATAAAGGATTGAAAAAGAGGAATGTAGGCAAAACTGATACTCAAATCCGAGTTGTAACTAAGCAGGAAACGGAAAAATAACGTGAAAGTCGGCCGATACGGGGCGCGTCGGAAAGGTGGTTCCAGAAAATGTCCACTTTTTACATGTAGCGATGAGTCGTCACCCCAGAACAAGGAGCACATACCTTAGCTGATGAAGGCGCATCCAACCCAAAATCAGCCTATAAAAGGGGGCCTTGGCCTCCCTTTTCAACACACACTTTGAACTCTCTCTCTCTAGCTTCTTAGAGAGAGAAAAATTAGTTTTGCCTTGAGAATCATGCCTAAATATGCGTTACCTTATGTTTTAACGCTCCTTGAGTGTGAAACACATGTAGTTTCTTTCACGAATGTGGATATTGGCCTAGGAGAAGAATGGTGGACATTAAGGTAAATTTTCTTTCTTTATCTCAGCATAGGGGGAAAGTCAGGTCCGGGTATGTGGGTAAGATACCCGCATGGCATGAAATATGTGCCTAAGGTATAGTTGTTGGGTATAACAACCAGAATAAACCCTCGATTTAAGATAATGGGTTATAATACATGTGTAATACGAGTAAGATAACCATTAGGGAACGGGGTTACTTTCCCCTATAGTTGGTATAAGAATACCCATATATTATGCTAGTTGGCATTTGACAGAGGTATACAACTTAACACATGAAGTGAATCAAGTTAATATTATGTAATGAGGACCTTATATGATTAAAACTGAAATAACTAGAAATTAGGTACTTATGTTAAAGAATGCATGTTTTAAGGTTGGCTGGATTGTGAGATTTGCTTAGTTGCTGGTTGAGGTGAGTTCTATTATATCAGCCGTATGTTTAACTATAATACTGTTTTGGGCTGTTAAGTGTATTAAATTTTCAAAGTCGGGAGTATGTTCTTAAACTATTGTTTTTAAATGTTGGTTGGCATCTATATGATAAATATGGGGTAATACTTGTCAGGAAGTTTACCGACTAGTCGGGAAGATGGGTGAGACGTGTGCAATAGAAGCTAAGTTTAGTGTATTACGTATTTGTGTATTTATCTATTGATGCTAGTGGATGTCTTTTGAAAGAGGTTTTAAAAGATGTTTTTATATGAACTCATCAGTGTAATACTGACCCATAAAATATTTTTGAATGTTTTAGGTGCCATGTGATGTAGGCTCTAAGAAAGTTGGTTTTAAGGCTAGAGCTGGTAGAGGACTGTTTATCTTGAAGATAGTTCCTTAGATTTTTGTCTAGCCTTATCTAAACTTTTGATGTAACCTGATGTTAATGAAATGGTAAGTTATAAACTTTTATGATGTGTCATTTTGATATCAATCAATCACGTATAACCCATGCTTATGATGGGGGTTTGACAAATTCGGTATCAGAGCCATAGTTTAAACAAACTGCGTAGAAAAATAGTATCCACACTTAAACTGAGATGAGATAAGCTGAATGCCTACATAAGTGAATTTAGCCGACGCCTTAAGATAAAACGAATGGGTTTCTAGTAATATTGAGGTGGAAAATGACTCGAATAGAGATCCTATGGTAAATAAGTAATAACACTTGGCCACTATTATTCCTTATTTACAAGCACAACACTGTTTTGGATCATAGTCTGTCATATGGATACTAATTCCATGTCCCTGTTATGCTGGAACTAATAATGGTTGGTAGCAGTATTGTAAAAATCGGCCTAGGCGGCCGATTAATCGGGGATTAATCGGTAGTCTTCCCATTACCTTTTCGATTTTAGCTAATCGGTACAAAAGATCGGTAGTCGGTCCAAGGCGGCATTAATCAGCACTAATCGACTCTAATCGGTAATAATAGGAGGAATTTTCCTAGGAGGTCAAAATCGGTCAAAGCAAATATTTGTGCCCTTTAACTTATAATTCTGACTCATTTACTCAATTCTAAACCTTACGAACATTGACAACACATCGATCAACCCCTAAAAGTCAACCTTCACCTGTGACCATCCTCCACATTAACTTGTAAATCTGACCCATCTACTCAATTCTAAACTATCTGATTATTGAAGTATTTGAACTACTACGTTTTGAACTATTTGATCTTTGAAGTACTTGATTATTATTTTTTAAATACTTATGTTTGAAGTATACTAATCATAACTATACATATAATTCATAAAAATTACATATAAAATCTCCAAATGGATTAATCCTTATCAATCCCTATTAATCCATATTAATCCCGATTAATCCTTAGTCGATACCTCGCTACCCGACTAGCGTCTAGCGATTTTTACAACAGTGGCTGGTAGAAAATAAGGAGGTTCAAGAGGAAGAGACCCAAGTAGGACTCATGTTACTAGAAGGAATACTAGGTCTACTATATATAAAGTACCCAAAAATACTGAGCATGTGGATCAGCGTACTAATAACAATATGGAAGAACTCGTCATGACTGAAGTGCAGTTTCAATGAGTTAATACTAATGAGATCTCTAAAGTTTTGCAATCCGCACCACCTAGAATATTGGATGATGCATTCCTAAGAAGGATGGGTCAATGTAACCCAGGTGGTAGTGGTGGTGGTGGTGGAAATGTTGGTGTTGGTGGTAATAACATCAGCGGAGAAACTGAAAGTCATGGAGCTAATGGAAATTTGAATACCAATGCTAGAGTTATGCAAAATGAACATTGAACATATGAGGGTTTCAAAGACTGTAACCTGAAACCTTTCAATGGTAAATGTGATGTTATAGCCACAGGTCACTAGATCTCAGCAATGGAAGTTATGATCAAAATTAGCAAATTTAGGGAAGATCAGGTGGTTAAGGATGTTGCACATTCATTTGAGGATGGCGTGCATGATAAATAGGAAACCATTGTCCAAAGAAAATGACAATATGCTATTGACCTAATGAAATGGAATGAATTGAAGAGCTTAGTTCTTACCAAATTATATCCTCAAAATGAGATAGAAAACATTAAGTTAGAGTTCCTACAATTAGAAGCAAGAACTATCATGAGTCGCAAGTATACATCAAATTTTAATGAGATGACTTAATTGGTGCCCCATCTAGGGACTCCTAAATCAATGTTCATTAAGTGTTATATTTATGGGTTTCCACTAAAAGTTTGAACTCTGGTAAAGACAACTTCACTATTGACTTTTGACATAACAGTTGAATTAAGTGCAACTATCTATAATGAAGTCACAGGTTAAAAGAAACCCAAGGAAGATCAAAAGTGGAAATAGAGTAAGAATATGAGAAATTCCACTGATGGAAGTTATAATTATAAGAAAACCAAGAACAATAACCTAGATTGGAGGAAGAAGGGAAAGGAATCCTAGGACAGAAAATGCAATATATGTCAGCAAGCCGCACATATAGCAAGATTCTACATGAAAGTTAGATGTTTTAATTGTCAAGATTTAGGGCATTAAAAAAGTAACTATCCTAAGATTCAGAAATCTCAATATGGAGAAAAGAACCCAACAAAGGGTCGAGCATTCATTTTAAACAAAAAGTGGTAGATATAAGGTGAACAAGGATGTAGTAGCGGGTATGCTCCCTTTAAATAAAGTTTATGCTAAGATCTTATTCAACACCAGTGCAAACAAGAGTTTTGTGTCAACTTCCTTCATGAAGTACATGAAAAATAAATCGCTAGCACTATAGTATGCTTACGAGGCATAAACAACAAATGGAGGAAAGGAGAAAATTACCAGTAGACAAGGGTTCTATACTTAACTTAAACGGTTTTGAATTCCTAATTAACCTTGTGCCTTTGGACCTGCCTGGATATGATGTGGTCATAAAAATGGTTGGTTAACTGCTAACCAGGCTCATATTAATTGTGAACGAAAGTTAGTTGAAGTACGTAAGACGGACGATGCAACTATATTAGTTCAGGGGGATTGTGTTCGTGGTAAGATTCAGACGATATTTGTGATTAAAGCTAATAAGTGTTTGATAAAAAGAGGCCATGCTTTTATACTATATGCCTTAGATGCTAAGTCTGAAAAATAGATTTTGGATATCCTGGTGGTATCATTTTAATACTCAAGGCAAGAGCTGTTGTCAAAGCTCCTTATCATCTAGCAAAATCCGAATTAAAAGAACTAATGAAGCAAATTCACGAGTTGCTTTATTTAGGATTCATTAGACTAAATAGTTCTCCCTGGGGTACGCCAATTTTAGTTTTCAAGTAGGACGATTCAATGCGGATGTGTATTGACAACCATGAGTTAAATAAGTTGAAAATCAAAAACTAGTGTCCTTTACCAAGGATCATCGACTTGTTTGATCAGCTGCAAGAAGCCGGATATTCCTCCAAGACGATTTAAGGTCTAGATATCATCAACCAAGGGTTCGATAAGAAGACATTCCTAAGACAACATTTAGGACTCATTATAGGCATTATGAATTGTTGGTTTTGTCCTTTGGACTAACCAATACCCCTACATCATTCATGGATCTCATGAATATGATTTGCAGACCGTACCTAGACATATTTATCATTGTCAGTACCGATGACATCTGGATCTATTCCAGGAACCACAATGATCATGCTGATCACCTGAGGAAAATTTTAGAGACCCTCAGGAAAGAGAAACTTTGTGTAAAGTTCTCTAGGTGTGACTTCTAGAAAAGATAGGTTTAGTTTTTTGGTCACATGATAAATGAAGTCGTAATGAAAGTTGATCCATCTAAAATAGAAGCAATAACAAAGTAGAATCTCCAAAGAATACTACTAAAGTTAGAAGCTTCTTGGGCCTAGCCAGAAACTATCAAAGATTTATCATAGATTTCTCAAAAATTGTTACCCCCTTAAACACAATAACTCAAAAGAAAATTGAGCTCAAATAGGATCTACAACAAGAAGAAGCCTTCAATCTCCTAAAAGATAAACTTAGAAGCACTCGAATCCTTTCATTACTAGAAGGGGATGGGGATTTCATGGTGTATACGATGCATCATGTAATGTTCTCGGTTACGTGTTAATGCAATGAGACAAGGTTGTTGCTTATGCATCACGACAACTGAATGTAGATGAAAAGAATTTTACCATATAGGATTTAGAATCTGGTGCCCTAGTGTTTCCACTAAACATGTGGCAACACTATCTATATGGTATTGTATTTGTGGTATATTCTGATCATAAGAGCCTCCAACACATCTTTAATCAAAAGGATCTAAACATTAGGCATCAAAGATGGTTAGAACTGATCAATGACTGAATTTATGAAATTAAATAACATCCTGAAAAGACCAATGTAGTAGCATATTCTTAAGTCGGAAGGAAAGAATAATACCACTTAGGGTTAAGGCTTTGCAAATTGATGTAAAGGTCGATAGGAAGGAAAAAGATAAATGAAGCTCAAGCAAATGCGTTGAAGGATAAGAACATCAAGAAAGAACGCGTGCTTGGCAAGGAAGATTGTTAATAAACAAAGAAGATAACATACTAAAACTTGGGCATATGATGTGGATCCCAAAGGTAGGAGGTATTCAGAACACAATATTTGATGAAACTCATATATCTAAATACTCAATACATCCTAAAATGGACAAAATGTATAAGAGCTTGAAGATCACTACCGGTGGCCTGATATGAAGAGATCAACCGTACAATATGGTAAAAAGGGCTTTCATTGTCTACAAGTTAACATAGAACACCCAAAACAAATAGGTCTATTGTAGCATATTGAACTGCCAGTTTGGAAGTGGGGTCGAATAATATGGACTTTGTCACAAAACTTGCAAGAACTTGTGTCGGGCATACTTCCATATTGCTTATCATTAACCAATTGACTAAGTCATCAAACTATACCCATTAACAAGAGTTACTCATTAGAATATTTAGCAAATATATGTATTGAAGAAATCATGAGTAGACATGGAGTACCACTATCCATCATCTTTAATAGGGATAGTCAGTTTACATTGAGATTCTGGATGAGTTTCCAAAAAGAGTTGGGAACAAGATTAAATATGACTACCGCATATCATCTAGAAACTGCTTAACAAAGTGGAAGTAAATCTAGATTGGAGGGTCATACAAATGGGAAAGTACCAACCTTGTGTTGAGATTTTGGTCAAGTTGGTCAGGAGTGCAATAGTAGACGCTACATGAAAGGACGAAATAGACTTCAGAAGACTTATCAAACATGTACACCTTATGGACATGGTTCTTAAATGGGGTGGAATGATAGGTGCATGGGGCATGGGGGTGATATCACCTCTACATGAGATGGGCATGAGTTCAACACTTATTATTTCTTGTAATTTTTTACTGTAATTGTCTACATTGTTACTTTGATTATTTGTATTGAATTTGGTCAAAGAAGTGGGTTGTTATCTAGTGATAGTAATGTATGATTTGTTTGGTTTAACTATTATGTTTTGGTTTCTTTTTAGAGATTTGAAAATTTACTAAGACTTTCTCACTCTCTTGTTTCCTTTCTTCTTCTTCTCATTTCCTTTTTTGACATAGGTTTTGATACTATTTGTTGGACGTTGGACCAAAAGAACCAATGAGGCAGATCAGAAAAACCTTTAAGTCCCACAGACATAATAACAAATGAAGAAGACTACATCAGCTGAAGACAAAAGTTTGAAGACAAAGTCTGAAGACAAAGTCTAAAGACAAAGTCTGAAGACAAAGTCTGAAGAGAAAGTCTGAAGACAAAAGCTGAAGACAGAGTTTGAAGACAAAGTCTGAAGACCAAGTATTCAGAGGTTGTCACAACAGCTGAAGAAGTACTCTTCAGTAGTTGTGATGGTTTACTTTCAGTAGTTGTCTTTATATTTTCAGTAGATTGTAATCAGTAGTTTAGTAGATGTAAAATGTCTGAAGAACTTACTCTTCAGATGTTGTAGTTTCAGT
>BJCO01673548.1:0-12157 GCA_018326465.1 Flaveria floridana | reverse complement strand
GTCTCTGGGATTTAACATGACATCTGTGACAAAAGGATAGATGATTGATTCACCTAAAACATTTTGAGTAAGGTACTTGAAGGGGATGATGTTATTGAATGGCACTTAATCATACGTATTAAGGGTAGTAAACCGTTGTTAGGCGGTATTTACTGCTTGCATCAATCTTATATGAATATTTTGCAAGTGGGAGATTGTTGGATCTTGTATGCCCAAGACACATACAAGATTGATGTGGTTAGTACGTTATGATCCAAGTCGGATCATACCCAATAACAAGCTAAACAAACACCAATAAATATTTATTGTTGATGAGATCAAACAAATAAATATTGAGACCAATTTAGAAAATGAGTTTTCTAAATCATTGCATTTGAAATAAAAACAAGTTATATGGATAATTTGTTAATGAGAAATTATTTTTTATATTATTTAAGTAAGCTGAATAATAACAAATAATAGTGTGTTAATATTATAAAGTTAAAAGGGGTTTTAATTTTATAAAACTTATGACTAGGAGAGTGCAAAAGATATAAAAATAAAATTGGGGGGAACCCAATTTGAATTAGCCATTTTCGGCCGCCCCCCTTCATGGGGATTCCTTTTTTGTCTTGGAAAAACACAAGTTTAACTTCTCTTGCACTCTTCCCTTCTAGACACACTTTCTCTCTCACACATGTAAGGGATTTTCTCTCCTCCTTCTCTCTAAAATTTCGAAAATCTTGGCTGATCTAGAAGCTCTTTTTGGTTGAACTTGAAGCTCCTTTTGGCTGATTTTCGGGTTTAACAAGAGGGACAAGAGACTTGGTGTTATACTACCTAGAAGTAGGTGTTTGGAGGAGCTTGTGGGTATACAAGCTTGAGGCTTTCTTCCTTGAGGGCTACATACACAAGAGCATCATCATCTTCATCTCACCCTTACCATAAAATCTTGTTCTTGAAAGGTAGTTCAAGAACACCCTATGGTTGCATTTTTGCTTTTGATAGCATGCCATTACATATATATAAATGATCCTTGTTCTTGGGTTTTGTTTTGGGTTAAAATGATCAAAAATTTCAGATTATTAACCATATGTTTAACCTTATATCCGCTGCTTTTTATAGTTTAAATGGTAAACTAGCTTTGATAAACATGGACAAAACCCATCAATTACTGATATTAATAATAGTAGCAATAATTGTTGGAGGTCAAAGTTTAAAATGTTGACCTCGGGGTCGGTTGTTACATTCTCCCACTGTTTGGAAAATTTCATCCCGAAATTTACCTCCAATTTAGGTTTCCAAACGAGTGGGTTTGAAGAGGTGCGGATATTCCCTTGTCATTTCATCTTCATGCTCCCAAGTGAACTCAAGTCCTCATTTGGAGTTCTACCTTACCTTCACTTTGGGTATACGACTTCGCCTAAGCTTCTTGACTAGTCGATCGGTAATCTCTATGGGCTCCTCAAAAAAGTTTAACTTGTTATTGATTCTGGCTTCCTTCATGGGCAACTCTAAGGCTTTGTCTACCAGGCACTTGGTCAAATTCGACACATTAAAAGTGTTATGTATGTAGCTTAGCTCTTGAGATATCTTAAGCTGGTATGCTACCGGGCCAATTCTTGCCAATATTTTGAGTGGTCCAATATATCTTGGGCTTAGCTTACCCTTCTTGCCGAATCTCATAGCTCCCTTCCAAGGTTCGACTTTAACATTACTTTATCACCTACTTGGAACTCCAGGGGCTTTTATCTTCTGTCGGCATACTTCTTTTGTCGATCCCTGGCTGTTCTTAGTCATTCTTTAATCTTGACTATCTTTTCCGTGGTTTCCATCATGATGTTGTGTCCCATCACTTGGCTATTACCAATCTCGTTCCAACTCAATGGTGACCGACATTTCCTACCGTATAGGGCTTCGTATGGGGCTGATTTTATGCTTGCGTGGTATATGTTGTTATAGGAGAACTCCACTAAGAGAAGGTGATTGTCCCAGCTTCCACCAAAGTCAATCACACAAGCTCTTAGCATGTATTTTAGAGTCTGAATGGTTCTCTCACTTTGCATGTTCGTTTGAGGGTGATACGCAATGCTTAAATCAAGACGGGTTCCTAGAGCCTATTGGAGAGATCTCCAAAATTGCCATGTGAAGTGACTATAGTGGTCTGAGATAGTCGATTGTGGCACTCCATGCCGAGCTACTATTTCATCAATGTATAGTTGGGCTAACTTTGACAAATCGTAGTTCTCTTAAATTGGTAAGAAGTGGGCTGACTTGGTTAGCCTATCTACAATTACCCACATAGCATCATGCCCATGAAAGGTCCTTGGCAATCTTGTAACAAAATCCATGGTAATGTTATCCCATTTCCACTCGGGAATTTCAGGTTGTTGTAAACTTCCTAATGGTTTTTGGTTCTCGGCTTTTACCATGGCACACGTCAGACATTTTCACACATAGGTGGCAATTGATCTTTTATTTCCGGGCCACCAGAATAGAGGCTTTATATCTTGATACATCTTGTCGCTTCCTGGATGAATCGAGTATTTAGATTTGTGGGCTTCATCTAAAATCACCTCTCTAAGTCCTCCATTCTTTGGTACCCATGCTCTTCCTTCATACTGGTGTAATCCATCATTGCTTACCTCCAAACGCTTTTCCATTCCTGTTAACAACTCATCAGCCAATTTGTACCCTTTTAGAGTTTCTTCTTGTGCCTCTTTTAGTCTAGTGACAAGGTTAGTATACACGCTCATCCTTAAGGCCCGAACACGAATGGATTTTCCCCTTTCCTTTCTACTCAGGGCATCTGCCACTATATTTGCCTTTCCTGGATGGTAGCAGATCTCGCATTCGTAATCGCTTAGTGATTCTACCCATCTCCTCTTGCGCATGTTCAACATCTTCTGATCCAGGATATGCTGCAGGCTTTTGTGATCGGTGTAAATAACACACTTAGTAGCATAGAGTTAGTGTGTCCACATTTTGAGAGCAAACACTATGACACCCAACTCTAAATCATGTGTCATGTAATTCCTTTCATGCTCGTTTAGTAATCTGGACCCGTAAGCAATCACCTTTTCCCGCTGCATTAACACACAACCAAATCCTTGATGCGAGGCGTCACAATAGACTACAAAGTCCTCAGTTCTCTCTAGTAGGGCAAGGATAGGTTCGCTGCATAGTTTTTCCTTTGACAGATTAAAGGCTTCATCTTGTTCCTTTCCCTACTCATAAGTTGTATCCTTTTTGGTCAAAGCAGTTAGTGGCTGTATTGTTCGTGAAAAATCCTTGATAAACCTCCTGTAATAACCCGCCAAACCAAGAAATTGTCTGATCCCGGTAGGAGTTTCTGGGATCTTCCAGTTTTTGATAGCCTTTATTTTTGCTAGATCCACCTGGATTCTATCCTTATTCACTATGTGCCCAGGAAACTACATTTCACGCATCTAAAACTCGCATTTGTAGAATTTTGCCTATAGTTGCTCTTTCTTGAGTAGTTCAAGGATTAAGCGGAGATACCTCTCATGTTCTTATTTGCTTTGAGAGTAGATCAAGATATCGTTAATAAACACGATCACGAACTTGTCTAGGTATTGACGGCACACACGGTTCATGAGGTCCATGAATGCTGCTGGCGTGTTAGTCAATCCGAAAGGCATGACTAGGTAATCATAGTGCCCGTATCTAGTTCTGAAGGCTATTTTGGGAATGTCTTCTTCCTTTATCTTTAGTTTGTGGTATCCTGATCGTAAGTCTATCTTAGAGAAATAGCTAGCTCCATGCATTTGATCAAATAAGTCGTCAATTCTGGGAAGAGGATATCAGTTCTTCATGGTAAGCTTGTTCAATTCCTAATAGTCGATGCACATTCTCAGGGTTCCATCCTTCTTTTTAACAAATAGTACTGGAGCGCCCCATGGCGAAACATTGGGTCGCATAAACCCCAAAGTAATTCCTGGATTTGTAGCATCAGCTCCTTCATTTTAGGCGGAGCGAGTCGATAAGGTGCTTTGGCCACTGGTGCGGCACCAGGTACTAAATCTATCAGGAATTCAACTTGCTGGGTCAAAGGGAGTCCTGGTAAGTCTTCAGGAAATACTTCCAAGTACTCAGACACCACAGATATGTCTTGAATCTTTTTGTTCCCATTTGGCTTTCATCGCATAGATTATGAACGTTGTGTGTCCTTTCTTAAGGCTCTTAGTAGCCTTTAGTTGGGATATCATGGGGCACAGTGGGTGGTTTCTCTCTCCATGGACTACTAACATCTTCCTATTGGCTAAAGGTATGTCAAGCAAACGCTCGTCATACATAATTTCAACCACATTTCTAGCCAACCAATCCATTCCTACAACCCCGTCAAAACCTCCTAATTTGATAGGCATTAAGCCTATACCATACGAATTACCCTCTAGGACCATTTTGCAATCTTTGATGATTTCGTTACAACTTCACTAGATCTCTTGCTTGAACTACCACTGCTACCGACCACCTTCCTAGCATCCCACTTCCTTTTCTCATCCACTGCCTTCTTCTTATCCTTGGTTTTCACATGCTCAGTCCAACCAGCTCTAACCAAGTCATCAGTCAGGCTACTGGTAAAATCGACTACAGCTTGTAGGGTTGTAGGCCTGGAAGAACGGACCATGCCTCTAACCCTAGGGTGTAATCCCCATATGAAACGGGCTTCTCCCTTGGCTTCTGGTGTCACCAGATATGTCACCAATTGGGACAAGTCCAGGAAATGGTTGATGTACTCCATGTAATTCGGGCCTTTCATCATTAAAATCAGAAATTCAGACTCCAGCTTTTCCAGTTGATTAATTAGATAGTACTTATTGGTTATTAAATCTCTAAATTCGGTCCAATTCATCTGATCGGCTACGTTCCTTACTCTAGGCTGTATAATGGTTTTCCACTATTCCAGTGCGGGTCCCTTGAGTGATTAGGAAGCAAATCTCACCATGTGTTCAAGCTTGCACTCGCTGATGTCTAGTACAGCCTCGACCTCATCCAGCCATCTGTAAGTCTCAATTGCCCCCTCGGTGCCATAGAAGTCTTTTGGTTTGCAGGCCATGAATGTCTTGTAGGAATACCCATTCCTTATCTTTTCGGTGTCCTCATTGTTACCTTCATCATTCTCAGATCTTAGTTCCAGTTGAATTTCTCCGATCTACGTTGATCTGGGCGATGATTGTTGGGATGGCATTAGCAATTTGCTGAGCCACTAAGTTGGCAATTCTTTCATCGTTTTCCTGGTTAACATTCTCTCCACGTGGGGCTCCAGGTGGAGTAGCTGGTTGATTCCATATCGGCCTAACTTCCTCGTGTTCATCTTTAGTAGCTCCTCATCTTCCGGCGCGAGTGCCTCATCTAGGCGGCATTCTGATAGCATCATAGATAAATTCATTTAGCATCTCATATATTTTGGTTTCAATTATCCCATTATGTTGAATTTACCTTTATTAGTCGCACTAACTAGTTATGTAAAAGTACAATGCACATAATACGACACAAGTATTAATTGAATTCTTCAATTAACACAGGATGAATCATTCATAGTACACAAATCAATTTTCATCACATAATATTTTGCAACCTAAATCAAGTCAACCTGCAACATAACGTCAATAGTAATAGTTTCTTGGATAGTTCAAACATAGCATCAATCAAACAAGATGGTAATAGTGTCATAGTTTCACAAATTGGAAGGTGCCATCACCCCTATAAATAATAATAGTATCTGAAATAGATAATTAAAATAGTTTCTTCGAATAGTTTCAAAACCCACTGCCCACCAGGCAATATCATCCTATCATCACTGCTATTTCTTTTTCAGCCATCCAAACCAACCTGAGCTCTTTTTCCTCTGCTCTTTCTCTAAGCGTTGCATGCTATGGGACGCCATCATCGCCTGAAACTGGGTAGACTGTGAAGTTCGAGTGGCGTTCTAGAGAGTCAGCTCATGACGCTGGATGGTCTTTAGTAACTCAATCAAAGTGGGGTCGGAAGGTCCAAATTCACTAGCCCGGCGGGTAGACTGGGAGTAGGGATCTCCGGTAGAACATTAGGTCTATCGTACAAGCTACGCCTAGGTGGCATCCAGTACTCGTCATGAGGAAGGCGTCTAAGCGGGTCAATCACGGGAGGTGCTGGTGTCGGGGTCCTTGCAGGAGGAGGTGGAGGAGGGGGCATCCTAAAGGAGATTGAAGGTCCTGGTCTAGCACTCCTATGAGGGTGAGTGATAACATGCTCACCCCTATCCCTAATAAGTGGAACAGGTGAATGGGTAGGCGCGGTGACGTGCGGCGAGTTGGAGCGCGTTCGGCTCCTGACTGGGGATGTTGACGATGACTCTTCTAATGGCTAAGTATCATCGGAGGTCACAGATATCCAGCCTGGATGCCCATCCCTTTGTAAGTACGCCTCATACTCTGTCTGGGGCTTTGCCCTCCTGAGGTTCCCAACGGGAGCAGTCTCGTCGGTCGGGTGTGCAGGTGCCTTTCCCCTATCAGCCATGGTCTTGTTATCCTGTAAAAATTATCATGAGTAATTTTGTTTCTCATAGCTCATGACAATAATAGTATTAGTACTAATAATAGTAGTGATTGTAGTAGTATCAATAACCAGTAGTATCAATAAGCAGTAGTATCAATAAGCAGTAGTATCATCAAGCAGTAACAGACATGAAAGTTTAATTAAAATTAGCTTTGGATCATATTAAGAAAATTCCTTAAGTCATCTACTCTAGAATTCACACCCTCAGTTTAATGCTAGAATTTACGCATCTGATAAATTCAGATTACGTTGATCAAGTGTAATCATCAATTTATCCAACCCGCTTACTCCAATCATTTACCAAAGCAAGGACAGTCCTAATCTATCAGGGTTGTAGCCTAGGGTCTACTAAGGTATCCCCAACTTCTCTAAAACATGTGGCTCTGATACCAATCTGTCACACCCCAGGCCCAAGAAGGGTGAGACGTCACAGACTAGCAACATACATGGAAGCGGAAACAAACCATCACAAGAGCACACAAGGAGAGAAATGTCATGGCATTACATATTTTATATCAAACCGGGCTATAACAGTCTAGCCCATCATATAGAGTACAAATTCATTACATAATCCAAAGTGTTTAGTCAACCACAATTCAATTGTTCAAAGTGTTTTCAATTCATGTAATGCTAGGGGTAGTCATAATCGTAGGTCATCCAAGTCCGGTTCTTCAATCAATTCTTCATATTTTCACATATAACCCTATACTATACAACTTGTTCATTTCTGTCCTTGCTAGACTTGTTCCTATACTTTATAAACATACCAAACACACCTTTGACTTGGTCTAGTATACATCTAGAATCGTTTCGCCCGGTATCCACTAACTCTTTCCTGGGAATCCTTTTGTTGGATGTGTTGCTCTAGGATGACACATATCTATTATACGATAACCATTTTTGAACTTTTACAATAAATACACATCAACTATCAACAAATACAATAAAATACTAAATAAACTTACTTAGGGCAATCCTCACTCCAAGTTACTACAAATTAAAAGATCAACCTACCTACTTTACAAGGTGAGTTCATAGCCCCGTTTTCTTTTGCGTTTTGGATGGAAACAGCTCTCCATATCAAAATAAGAATTCAAATTCTAAAGTCAAACTAGTTTTTGCATACTCAATGACAACTTTCTTATACTAGTAAAACTAAACTGATTATACATGTTACTATATTCTATGACACTTTTTAATATAAAGTTGCTATATTTTCTAAAATCTACATAACCATTAACTTCAAGAAAGCCACACGAGTACATAGATAGATCTATTGGCCTAACAAGCCCATTCGGTACTCGGGTTGATGCATGGTAGACAATACCGAGCGTCTTTTAAGTCAACGTATTCTTTTTGACTTGGAACTGGATGTTTAGAAATGGCATACAAGACAAGCATACTACTAGTCTGACCTTTTATGTCAAGGGGTTAGATGGGATGGCATTCGATCACTAGGTTTGGTTGTGGACTCATGTATAATAGTTTACTTACTTGTAATTGGAAAGTCGTGTGTTGGTTTGTACATTGTTATCTAGTATATGTATACTTCTAAAGTCTAAACCTATGTTCTCACCAACTTTTTAGTTGATATATTTTAGCATATTTTAGGTAATGAAAACTATGTTTGTTTCTTTGCTCAAGCTAGGTTTTAAGTATAAGCTTTAGTTGGACCTAGTTAGACTTTAAATAATATGAAGACTTATTTGTCGGTTCAGTTGCTTTGATTTTAGAATCAGATGTAACGAACTATTCAGTTTTAATAATTAATTTCCTTTAGTACTCTTTCTCCTTGTGTTATGATTCAAGTTCATCACGCCTTGGTCTTTCCACTTTAGCTCGGGTATGATAGATTGGTATCAGAGCCATGGTTATAAAGAATCAAGTTAATAGAAATGGAATAACCTAGACTATAACTAAGTACCTCACACATGAGTCCTCTCATGTAGATTATATACTTGGATAAGACTTTATGTGATATGACTTACAGGATTATTCCTATACTTTGATTACAATCAATGAACAGATAATTATTAATTCATATCCTAAGCCATTATGCCTAAATCAAAAGGATTTTGAAATCTCAAATTCTTACTTATGATTTTCTAATCTCGTCTAAGTCTAAGTCCTATAACTAAACACATGCAATACTGGAAGAGTTAGGTGCATGTATCTCAGGGTGTTCTGTCTAGGCAAGGTAGCCATATAAATCCAAATCAACCGATGGATCCATTTACATTTCCTGGGAACCCTTGGGGCGAGTGTTCACTTATTGGTATGCGTGTGTTCATTAAGGTTGTGGCTAACCTAATACTTTAATAAGTTAACATATTTGTTTTGGTTTATGAACCGAACATTTACACTTGTAAAATCTCATTGCTATTTTGTATCATCTTATCCATGAATTTTGTTATTTAGAAACTGTAAAACTCATTATCCAATACTCATAAAGCTCCTTAATAATCATTTTGAATGTCTTTCTATCAAAACCGTTTCCGTTCTAGAAAACCTATCATAATTGAATATGTTATTCCAAAATGTACACTTATCTTAGCAAGTAGAATTTTGCTATGAACCCCTGATCATTCATGTCTCCTAAAGGAATCAAAGAGTTCTTAGAAAACCATACGGATATACACAAACCTAGATTTGGTATCTGATGTTGAGAGTGGGTATTGACCCTAGAACACCATTCTGGGACCTTCGAATAGTCCAATTAGAAGTATTGAATGTCGGGTTGGACGACACCTAGTTGAAGCTAACCCAACTTTAAATATATAAAATCTGGTGAACAAGATCATTCCTCCTCCATTCCGACAAGGCACAAGGGAAGCCGCTAGGCCGATTACACAGCTTAGTATGTCATGCTTCAAGGGTAATCACACCAGCTTAGATGCTAGATAACACTTCACTCCTGATCTATCCACTTTACTATTACTTCTAACTATGTACAGATAAAAAGCACAATCATCTCGATTAATTTTCAACCCATGTTTAACTCGAATCCTGCTAATATAAATCCAACGTACACTATTGAATTAGCTAGTTGATACTACTATGTGATGTTGTACTCTAAATCTTGACGACATATCGTTCGACATCAATCTAATCCTCAGGGAGCTTGGATGCTTTGATGTGGTTATTGGAGTGGATTGGCTATCCAACAATCATGCTAAGATCATTTGTGCCGAGAAACGAGTTTGCATTCCCCTCGCATCTAGAGATACCCTAAATGTACACAAAGAGAAACCTAGAAGAAACCTGAAGATCAACTCCTAACGAAAGCTCGCAGCTACCTAAGGAAGCAATACGAAGCTTTCTTTGCTAATACTTGGAGAAGTTAGCCAAGCTCTACATCGAGGAGACCATGAGTCAACATGTTATTCCATTATCCATGATCTCTAACTAAGATAGTCAGTTCACTTCTAGGCTCTAGCTAACGTCACATAAATTCTTAGGAACACGTGTAGATCTTAGCATGACTTTTCACTCTCATACCGTTTGCCAAACTGAAAAACTACAAAAAAATCTTTGAGAATATGACTAGATCCATATTGCCATCGTCTAAGTCCGATGGAACTTTAAACGAGGTCCTAAATACACACACCTCTTTCAAGGCTAACACGACCTCTACTAGTTTAATTTTAAGACAAAATTCCCTTTAACTAGGGGAGATTGTAACTGCTGTAATTTTCTATTGCTTTCTTGAATCTTAATTTGATTAATTCTAGGGTTATTTGATTGATTTTTATCTTATAATTTGGATTGGAAATTTCATTGGCATATGAATCTAAATTGTTCCAATACCTACTTGATTAGGATCTTCAATCTCAAACTAATATGTTCTATCATTTTCAATTGCATTTTGATTTCTACTATATGCCACAAATTCTATCTTATAAGAATATGATCACCTTATGAATGCATAATAAAGGGACATAGCACACTCGTGTAAGGTGAATTGACCATTACGGGACACAACCTAATGGAGAATTTATAGGTGCCTTGGTGTATTTTGAAATTCTATTGTCAAGTTATTAACCCATACCTTTAACAAATTTCTAAATTCTATGTCACATTGAAAAGTCTTGAAAAGAGATTTATATCAATCATCGGTAGCCAAGTTAATAATTAGTTTCAGTTGGTGACTGGTACACCCTTAAGGTGCTAGAAGTGTGGTGGTTTAGCTGCGGTACACCGTATATATAAACACTAATGGTGCATTGAATGTGGGACTAGAAGCTGGACCACGAACTACTTCTAGATAATGTATAATGAACCAACATCCTTTTCAATTTAGCACAGACACTACTAGTTGAAATTTCAGGAGACATCCTTGAATTTTCATGCTTAACATACTTGCTTAACTCTTTTAATGATTATGGTACTTAAATGTAACCATTTAATGAATTCAAGAACCTATTTATGAAAATTATCTTATGTTCTATGCATTAGGATTCATGATGAAGCTATTAAATGCTAGTGTGATTCTATGATAACACATGTATAAATACTAAGCCTTGCTATAAATAGTAACTTGGAAGTATCCTAACATTAACCAAATTCTAAAACAATGGTAAATTACAACATAAATGAAACATATATAACTATAAAGACAAAAGTTTACATATGTGTAACATAAGGTTACTATCACACCCAAGGCCCAAGGAGGGTGGGATGTTACAGACTAGCAACATACATGGTAGCGGAAACAGGCCATCATAAGAGGACACAAGGAAAGAAATATCATGGCATTACATATTTAATGTCAAACCAGGCTATAACACTCTAGCCTATCATACATAGTATAAATTCATTACATAATCCAAATTATTTAGTCAACCACAATTCAAAATTTTCAAAGTGTTTTCATTTCAAGTAATGCTAGGGGTAGTCATAATCCTAGGTAATCCATGTCCGGTTCTCCAATCATGCCACTTCCATTAGGGATTACCTGAAACATGCTCAAAAAGATTTTATGTAAACTAAAAAGCTGGTGAATTCAAGTGCTTAAAGTTTAAAAACAAAAGGTGTCACACCCTCAATTTCCACGAACGGGGTTTTACCGTTAGGCGACATACCAGGATCTCAGACACAGTTATATCGAACAAAACTACATGAATTTAAAATAAAAATTTGACTTCATTCAGAAGAACATAAACAAGGTTTACAACAGTGCGGAAGCGAATACATGATTTGTAAATCCATTACATGACAGTTACAAGAGCCAAGTCTAGACAAAATGTTCAATGCAGAAAATAAAATAGATGAATGCATGTCCTGAGTGCGTTTCCTGTAGCGTGCATCATGAACTTATGCGTTCCTGTGACCTGAGAAAAACATGCTAAAATGTGTCAACATAAAGTTGGTGAGTTCACAGGTTTAATCAACAAGAAATGTGTTATGAAGCGTTTCAATGGTTTAGTATATAGAGCATATCGTTAGGTAGCTAGCCTATGTTCATGTTACTTAGCGTTTCGAACCGAAGTTGACTGTTTGCGTCCTATATATTTGTTGTATCCCCGTCACGTCTCACCAGACAGTGACCAATGTTAGGTCAATAATGCACCCGTTTGACCTCCAATCAAGCTAGCGCGACTAGCCCGGGCGGGGTTTG